>AYEL01055724.1:0-16938 GCA_000484575.1 Olivierus martensii
TTCTAAAATAAACCGCTGGGGGAAGTTTGGCTAGATTAGGATTATTATTATTACAACCAAGGAGATCAATGGAATTATAGAGGAAGAAGATAAACAAACTAAGCCTGGACCTTTCATGTAAAATCAAAGGGATAAGATCCTAACTTAATCCCAGATCTTCTGATTAGAAAGTCAAAGTGTTTCCATCAGCAAATCTGACTGATATTTCTATTGCAGTATAATTTAACACAGTATTCATAAACAGTATTGTATACTTGTGTTACTACTTGTATAAAGTGTGATTATTTGGTTTTCTACAACAACTATTATAGCTTTCAACATGTTTTCTGTTTTTTTATGCAGGAAAACATGAGAAAATAGGACTTTATTCCAATTCACTATCTTAAAAAATTTAATTTTTTAGCTAATTTAGTTTTTGTTCAAGATGTAATAGCAAAATAATTATAAGTAAGGTGATGTTAAGCAAGGACCTACTGTATTTATTTGTTTAAAGAAAATAGATTATAGCAATAGCAATGAAGATTATATAAAATTTATCATATAAACAAAATATGATAAATTTTATATAATCTTCAATGCTTAACACCTTATATAGTTTAAGAAATAAATATCAGCTCCAATTTTAAGTGAAAAAACATATTTGTTATATCAAAGAGATTTTGGCTTAATTAAGCCATCTTCAGCAGTTTTTTTAGGACAACATGAATAGAATAGATCATTAGAATATATATTTTAAATTTAAAAATTTAAATAATATAAAGGTAAAAAATAAAAAGAAAAGATTTAAATAATATTAATCCTTAAAATTGGAACTGATATTTATTTCTTAAATGATAAATGAAAAAGTAAAAATAAGGATTAATATAATTTGGACCTTATATAGTGTTTATGAATAAATATATCATATATATTAGTATATAAGCTGAAAAATTTTTTCTGAAAAAATTCTTTGAAGAGAAGAATTAGCTTATATAAAAGGTATATCTTCATTCTCAAACTTTTCCATTATTTATCAGTAAGGTTAAAAATATCTTTCATCTCTCTCATAAATATATATGAGATCATTTTTAAATACCTGGATAGATTAGTGTATTTTAATTCAAATGACCAACATTCTCTTATAAGTTAGTTGCACATGCCATAATAGCTCTGTTCCTATACTGAGTAACACATTGTCTATTAATAAAATACACAGAGTAGCTTATGATAGATTCAACAATAAACCAACATGCTAGAAGACAGTCAAAAATTAGAAAAGTTTTTATAAGATTATAAAATTCGTCAGTTTGCATCTGCTGCATTCCTGTTGTACCTTCATGCTAGCCACACAATTCACCAAAATTATTACTAAAAAAGATCATTATCTTACTGATTCTTTTGATTTTTTGTTAACACATTACTGCTCAGCTGGGTGAAGTTGGGTCAAATATAAGTCATCACAACAGATTAGCATTTTATAATGTTTTTTAGTCTATTTATTACAAAAAATAGCCTGGTCACTTTTTGTTTTTTTTTCCTTAAAAATCAAGAGGATTTATTTCATTAGAACAGAAATGAATCTTGTAATATATTTCATCAATTTTTAATTAATTATTGAAAAAGCATTGTCAATTATTTTATACCGTAACAGCAGAAAGTGAAGAATTTCATATTTTACTAGAAAAGTAATAAATCCTATATAATTAATAAATTTATATTTTGTTAAATGAAAATTGAATTTTATAATGATTTGTGAATTTTAAAATATTGTATTATTTACTATTGTTTAGAAAAATTCATATTCTACTATCTTCAAACTACAATAATTATATAGGGAAAAACAATAATTATTCTTTATTTGAAATGATTTTGACCATTTACATGGTCCCTATATCAGCAACAGTTTAATTCTGTTACAATTCTATTTGATAGTAGAATAAAATAGTTTGTTTTTTGAATATAATTAAATAATTTAAACTGTAGCTATAGTAACTATTAATTTATTTATTAAACATAATACATATTATGTTAACTATGCATTGAATTTTACCATAGTTGTATAAGACTTTCTTTGGCAAACAATTATAATAACTAAATAAACATATAATTAAGGCATAGATATAAACAGAATTTAAATCTACAATATAGTTTATAAATATAATGTATAATAATATTCAAACTTTAAAATATTACTCTCCTATAATTATTATTTATAGAAGAAAAGTAGATAAAATTACTGCCATTATATTATTATATTTTTCTATTAGGAATAGTTACAGAATGTAATATTAGACTAAATATGTCTGCTACATTCATATATAAATCCATCCAAGCAATAACTAAGCACAGTGTGAATCTACTAACCATGACTAGGCTGTCAATATCTATTAATATATCAGTATGTTTTTTAATAATGTGTTTTTATGTTTTTGTTTTTCTATATTTAGTGTTTCCATAACTTTCCCTTCACCTTACTGTAAATTAGATCTTTCTATTATGCCATCATTCCAATTTATATTAATGTTACATTCTATTTCTCTTTCCCTATTGCAGTTATATTTCTAACTAATTTTATCATATCTTTTTGTTCCCTAATTTGCTAAGTTAGGCTTCCAGATGTAAAGCCTATATAGCAGTCATCTTTATCAGGATCTAAGTTTGTTAGTGGTATTTTGTATACTCCTAACTTTATTCTCGATACATACACAGCTCCTGTAACCAGTGTTGCATCTAAGCTGATTGGACCGATTGCACCCAATCCAGGCCTCATGCTTGATGGGGTCCCATGTTGAGGCAAAATGAAACCACGAAAAGGCTAACAAACAAAGAATAATGGTTTACATTTACTATTATGGCTGGGCTTTTACACCCCAGTGTTCAAACATCTACTTTTTGTAGATCCACAAAAAGAAAAATTTTTCTTGGAAAAACTGAATATGAATGAATTGATTTTATTTTATCTCTGGGAACATCTGGAAAAAATTTTCTATTTAATACTTTTTCAGATTCCAATGTATTCTTGTCTAATATTCTGAAAATATTTTCTGAATACTCAAATAAATTAACAGCAGGTGAATCTTTTTTTAATTAAAATTAAGTACACATACTATGTGAATGTTGTCAGAAAATATCAAAAAAAGTTTCACAGTTTAAATGAATAATAGAAGATTATTAGTTGATCTTCGATTTATGATTAAAGTAGATGAAACTCGCATTTTTACATGTAAATATAAGCCCAGAAGAATCTTAGTCATAGGAAATGAATTATAAATAGAATTTGCAGATAACAAGTATGTTTTAAAATGATATGATATTCAACAAGTGAGTCATTAATTCTGTTCTGTTCTGTTAATCAGGAATGTTATCGAAGGTTCTACTGTTATTATTGATAATTGATGAACAACAAAAGTAAACAATAAGCCAAATAAGTAAGATAAATTGTTTATTCAAAAACGTTTTTGGCTATCCACATAACCTGCCTCAAGTGAAATAAAGATTAAAGATGCTTCTCAAAAGAAGCTACTTTGGTCTTTATTTCACTTGAGGCAGGCTATGCAGATAGCCAAAATTATTTAATTCTAGAAATTTCAATTTTTCTCTCCTTTTGAAAGTATATTCTATAACATTTTATGTTTTCATCATATCCAACAAAGATTCCCTTTTTACTTTTCTCATCCCATTTCTTTCTTAGCTATTTTGGAGTTAAAACAAATGCAATCATTCCAAAAATTTGAAAAAATTATTTATATCTGGTTTTTTTTATAACACAATTCAAATGGTCTTTTCCCTTTAACTGAACTATTTCCACTTCTATTTATTACATAAATCACTGTGTTTACTGCTTCAGTCCAAAGTTCTTTATATAAATTGTTTCATTTTAGCATACTTTTTGTTGCTTCAGCTATGGTTCTATTCTTACGTTTAATTCAACCATTCTGCTGAGGTGTATAGCTACAACTTCTTTGATGAATAATTCCTTTGCTCTTTAAATGATTTTCAGTTTCCTTATTAACTTCTTCAAGGCTGTTGTCTGTTCTCGGAATCTTTACTTTATTCTCAGTATAATTTTCAACCATATTTAAAAATGTTTTAATTTGATATTTTAAAAATTCAGACTTCTGTTTTAAAAAATAAATTACTCTATAATGGCTGCACTCATCCTTTAGAAATAAAAAATGAGCCCCTCCAATAGACAGTACCTCCATAGGCCCAGAAATATCAGTGTGGATTGTGTGTCCTGCTTCGCTTGTAACATTTTTACTTGATTTAAAGGGCAATGTATGCTGCTTACCAAGATACATGTCTTACAGAAGAAGTTTTCAATGTTTTTAAATTCTATGTTGTTCTCTTTTAATATATTTCTAACTTGAGAAACATTTTGGTGCACTAATTTTTCATGCCATGTTTTTAAATCTTGAACACTTTTGTTATATGTACCCAGAAAAGCTGGCTGTTCTTCTTTATCTTGATCAATTTTTAAAATCAACTTATATAGCTTTTCCTCTCTCTTTCCTATTGTAATAACTGAATTATTTTTCTTTATTTACAATCTTCTCGATTCAGTTCAAACACAACTTTTATCTGATGCTGAACTTATCGATAATAAATTGCACTTTAATTCAGGAACATGTAGTATATTCTTAAGTTCACTATTTAACCAGGCTTTTCCATCAAATCTTTTTACTTTAATATTTCCTTGTCCAACTGCTTTAATCAAAGTTCCATCTCCTACTTTGACTTGAATTGGTTCATTTAATGCATGATATTTATTAAACCATTCTTTATTATTAGACATATGTTCACATGCCCCTGAATCTACATACCAGTCTGTTTTCTTCAGATTTTTGTTGCTAATCAATGCCAAAGTTGTCAAAGCATTTCAGCTTTCATTGAGAATTTGAATCAAGGTTTCTTGATTCAAATTCTCATTATCACTTCTTTTGTAATGACAATCTTTAGCTTTATGATTGGTTCAATAACAATTAAAGCAAGGTCCTGAATCAAAATCTTTTTTGAATTTGCAATTGCTATTTGACCTGGTTTTTTGCAAATATTAGAGCTCATTGTCTTTCCTTGTTTAGTTTCCTTTTTGAAATTTTTCTTGATTTGTTTTGAATATTTATTTGCCATCATTTTCTTTCCGACAAATGCTATTTCACAGGATTCTTCATCTGCTTTCATTCATTCTTCTTCAATCATTAATCGACTGATTAATTCATTTATTATTTGTTTATTTCCTGATGCAGATTCCCAGGCACTTCAAAAATAATGGTACTCACTAGGCAAACCAGTTATAATCTTAGTTATTATTGCTGTATCTGAAACTTTTTCACCTAGTTGCATTAATTTCATTCTTAAAACCTCTAAGTCAGATATATATTTTGCTATACTTTTTCCTCATATTTATAACAAAAAATCTTTCTTGAAGCATGTGAATGCTTATATCCGACTTCTGTTCATACACAGAACATAATTTCTGCCATATTTCATATCCAGAATCACAAATTAAAATGTGAGACATTAGTTCTTCTCCCATACTTTCAAGTAAAGCTTTTTGAGCCTTTAAATCTTTCTCTTGAAAGTCCTGTAACTTCTTTTTATAAACAGCTTCATCTTTCTCCTTATCATCTTTGGGTTTCTCGTCAGGTTTCTTAATATTGTCAGTTATAATACCATAAAATCTAAAACTGATTAAAGTTGAAAGTACTTTAATTATTCAATAAATCAAGTTTTTCACTTTAAAGTTGTGCTGAGAATCAATCATTTATAAGACCATATAAATCTTTACTTTTTAAAATCACTTTTATCTGAAGCTTCCAAATATTCCAATTATCTTTCCCCTTTAATTTAATAACAACTCTGAATTGACTGCTCTATTTTGCAAAACTATCCAAAAGTGTATCAATCCTTTTAAATCAGTAGTTCTCAACCTTTTTGACGCATGACCTAACATATTTTTTGAAATCATACTGCGACCCACTTGTTTTGTGAGAAAGTTAACTTTGACCTGTCCTATTTTTATTTTATTATGCACTTTATTATTTATCGTTATTTTCCTATATTCTACCATATTATATTTTAGTTTAAAAGTTAACTTACTTCCCACGTTCTCCATCTCCGTTGTTAGCAATCACGTGATACAGAATAGGAACCCGTCCTCTGGAAGAGCTATCCCGGTTAATGATGTCATCATATCTAAATAATATTACCACTGGTCCGATATGCGAATGTAAGAATGATTCCTATCAAAGTATTGTTCGGTAGATAAATTAAATGTAAAGAGGATGACATGAATGAATTACTCTGTAATAACACAACTTTAAACTTGTTACATGCTAAGTATACAAATGAGCGAAGTGTGGGATTATAAGTCACCCGTATAAAAGATTGACGCACTCGACAAGTTTTTTGAGGTGTTGTTTGATAACGAGAGGTGTTGTTCTGACATAAAATTGGTGAAAGTGACATTTGAGTTTCTTGTAAAGATTGACGATTGTTTGAAGTTCATATCGGAGGTGGAGGGTAGTAGAATTAAGTAGTTTAAGTTTCCTTTCTTGTGAATATTTGATATTTGAACTGGATTAAACAAGTTTTGTTTGTTTATTTGATTGTTGCTTTAATATTGTTTCAATAAAGCATTTATTAACACTTTTGTAAGTGTTTGGAGTCTAATAAATTTATATTTTTTGTTATTTAACTTGTTTGAGAATTCCTTCAAATTATTAGCATAAGTTTGCAAAGTCGCGAATTAGGACGACTATTAATACTATTAATTATAACTAAACCTAACGGTTCTAGTGACACTGCAATCCAGAGTTCGGCCTGAGCTCAGGTCTTTTTTCTAAGTTCTAACTTAATCCTAATTAATTACAAGACAATCTAACACAAAGGTTAACGTCTAACCGGCAAAACGAAACCGGAACTAACAACTACAAGTAACGAATAAGGGTTAGATTGAAAATAACAAAACTATGTTAGAACTTACACTAGTAATTGGAATGAATTCTCAGAACAAGTTAAATAACAGAAAAATATAAATTTATTAGACTTCAAAACACGTACAAAAGTGTTAATAAATGCTTTATTGAAACTCTAATAAAGCAACAAGTGATCAATCAACAAAACTTGTTTAATCCAATTCAAAATCAACAATCAATTATTCACAAAGGAAACGAACCTTAATTACTACTTAAATTCTACTTCCTCCACCTCTGATACAAACCTCAAACAATCATCAAACTTTACAAGGAACTCAAATGTCACTTTCGCCAATTTTACGTCAAGACACACCTCTCGATATCAAACACCTCAATTGGCGCGTCGACTGCATCGATCTTTTATACGGGTGACTTACAATCCCGCACTTTGCTCATTTGCATCTTTTATACGGTGACTTACAATCCCGTACTTCGCTCATTTGCATACTTTATACGTAAGAGTTTTAAAGTTCTTAGCTTACAGTTATTCATTCATGTCATCATCTTTACAATTAATTTATATATAAAACATCGATACAGATCATTCTTATTTTCACACATCAGTTCAGTGGTAAATTAGTTAGATTAGATGATGACGTCATTACTCGGGATAGCTCTTCCGGTGGACGGTTCCGATTCTGTATCACGTGATTGCCAACTACGACGGAGAAGGTGGAAGTAAGTTAACTTTTAAACTAAAATATAATACGTTAGATTATAGGAAAATAATGATAAATAAATAATAAAGTGCATAATAAAATAAGTAAATACTTTACTTTAATAAAATAAAAATAGGACAGGTCAAAGTCAACTTCCTCACAAGTTTCTAACATCGTTTTGTTCGTTCTAGTTCTAACACTTAATTGGTACTTTTTAGTTGTAAGTTCCGATTTCATTTTGTCGATCAGACATTAGTTATTGTTAGATTATTTGAGTTTAATTATCTTTACGTTTAGAATTAATTTAAGACCTGAGCTCAGGCCAAACTCTGGAATTTGCAGAGTCGTTAGAACCGTTAGGTATAGTTGAAATTAGTATTATTGACATTCGTTCTAACCCGTGACTTTGCAATTTATTTTATAATATAAAATAAAAAAAAAGATAGTACATCAGCGTGATACTGTATGTACTCAGATTAACTTATAGTACAATGGACTATGATGTTTTACTCACATACAATGAAATATAATCATGAACTGTAAATTAAAAACATACACTGTAATTCTTACATTTTAACACAAAAACATACACTTAAACGAAATACAAAATACGATTACTAATTTTAATACACTAAATGAACACACTGACTACTAAAAAACGGTAATGTACATATAAAGTTATTCTTATTGCTGTTCTGACAACTGACAATTACACACTAATTCAAAACTAGCAAAACTGGGAAGGGGAATGTACTGACGAATGCCAGGATGGGTGAAACAAACATGCACATAGACTTAAGTTACATTCACAATGTCCAAATTAATTTAATTTAACAAATTAATTTAAGAAATTAACATACCAGAAATTAATATCATTCAGAACCTCATAATTAATTTTCAAAATTAAAGTAAAAAACATTTTTTTTTCTATTTATTTTTTTATTTTTTGTTTTTATTATTTTTTATATTTTTATTTTGATATTTTACCAGTTCTTTTGTGACCCAAAGGTTGAAAAACCCTGTTTTAAACTATCTATTAATAATTTACAGTTTTATAAATTTGTTTCCATTCAAATTAATCCTGTGCTCTAGGTCCATAACCTGTTAATTCTTTTGATTTATTAAACAGTAACAAAAGATAAATACAACAGAAATTATAACAGATATTCAAGGTCAGTAGCAGACGCTCACCATCTTAGTAGAAGAATACTTGCACATACATATTAAAGTTGCCAACCCAAAAAACTATTAAAAACTGTTGTTGCCACCTAACAGGTTTAATAACCAAAAACAGTTTTGCTGTAATAAATATATGTTTTTTCAATGAATTATATAATGATAATTACTATATTTATTGTAATAATAATAATAATAATAATAATAATCCCTCCTGAATCCTGCTAAGAAGCTGCATCAAAGTGGCAGAGGGGTGTACGTGGGCGGAATAGACGATGCAAGTCAGAAATCCTTTTCTGGTAGGGTCACCCTGGGCTAGAAGGCTATTCCACTATGCTCAACTAAATGCTAGCAGATCCCACCTTCGTGGTGTTTTTTCCAATTTGTAATGAAACAAAAGTAGAAAACGAAAGCACACCAACTCGGACGTCGCCCGGGTTAACAAGGTCCACACCTGTGAGTTACGAAAGCATACCGGCTCAGATGTCTCCCGGGTTAACAAGGTCCGCGTCTGTGAGTTAGGCAGCTCGGACGTCGCCCGGGTTAACAAGGTCCACGTCTGTGAGTTAGGCAGAGGCTCACAAGTTTACTACAGTCTCCCTTGGCCACTCCCTTGGAAAGCAGCACCAACCCAAATCAGGCTACTGCAATACAAATACTCAAAGTAGTAGTCCAGCCAAAGTGTTTCCCAGGAAACTCAACCAGAGACCACCAAGGCTGGAAAACCATGCCAGCATCTGTAATTTCTTGTTATGCAGCCTTTTCAATAAGATTGATACCAATATTTTCATTTTTTTTAATCCTCCCATACCTTCTAAATAATAAATTCCTAAATTATATAAAACAAGACCATGGCTTCAGATGCTGCTAATTTATAATAATATGCAGCCTTTTCAATATCTTTTTTAGTTCCTTTTCCAATTTCAAAATAAATATCCAAGTTAAAATTAGCTTTACTACAATTCCTGCAATTTTAAAATACAGGAAACCATGTGATGGATCTTTTTCAATTAGTTGCAATCCATTCATATTTTATATATGTCCTATGTATTTTGAAAGGCATTTTTCATTTCATCAAAAAATTTTTCTTTTAAAAACTTCTTATGTTGAATCAGAAACTCTCTACTTTCAGATCTAATCTCTTCTATTGATAAATAAGTTTTGTAGTTCCTTTCTTCTACAACACTCAAAACAGTTATTAATAAATCTTCTTACCCAGGCAAAAACACTGATATTTTTCAAGTAGTTGGAGAATCTTGGTTTCTTTATTATTACAGTTGACATCATTATCTCTGTCCCCCTTCTTTCCTTATTAATTGCTCTTTCATCATAAGTTTGTTGCGCTTCAGGCCATTTATCCTCTTCTAATCGTAACCATGATGGATCCTCCCACCATCTCAATGCGAGTAGTTCTTTGGGTCTACATCTCCTAGATGGGAGATCTGCTGGATTCAAATGACGGGGAATATAATGCCAATTCTTCTTATCTGATAATTTGTTAATTTCCTTTACCCCGTTGCCAAAAAAACTACTCCAATTTTCATTTCCCTTGACCCATGCCAGGGCTGTCGTAGAATCCGTCCAGTAATATGTTTTAATATCCTTGTAGTTCAAGGCATCTTTCACCGATACAGCCAGCCGTGCTCCCACTACACAGCCCATCAACTCTAGCCTTGGAATTCGTCCCCTCTTTTTGTCTTCGATTGGTGCTACTCTAGCTTTAGCTGACACAAGTTGCACCGAAACTCTGCTGTCATTCAATCCTCTAATGAACACTGCCGTTGCATATGCGTGTTGGCTGGCATCATAAAACACATGTATCTGTATCGATATACTTGATCCATAATTGTAATCGAACATATTACGCGGTATTTTTATTTGAGCCACAGTTTCGACCTCCTGATACCATTTGACAAATTCATCTCTGTCTTTACCTGACCATTCTACATTCCAATCGAGCCCCGCCTTCCAAGCTCTTTGAATTAATAAACAGGGAACAATCATAATGGGATATGTGAACCCGATAGGATCAAAAACCTTAGCTATTACGGAGAGAGCCTTCGTTTTGGTTACAATTGTTTTATCCTCGTCATCACGTGCTATTGAAGCACAGCTAAGCGTGTCTGATCTCTTGTCCCAAACAATGCCTAAAACCTTTGTGATCTGTCTTACATCATCCTGCTCTTTGTTCAGATTATTTTCCCTTTTGTCTCAATTCCATTTTGGCCAGTCTAAAGATTTGTATGGCCTGTGTCTGGAAATCTTCATATTCCTTTTCTGTATTGAGTGATATGACACAATTATCTACGTACAGGGATTTCTTCAATAATTGAGCTGTATGTCTATATATCAAAGGTAGCTGTTCCAAATGATATTTAATGGTGGCCGCCAGAATAAACGGAGAACAGTTCATTCCAAAAACCACTCTGTTATGTTTATAAGTCTTCATCTCTTTCATTGTATCATCTGACCACCAGAGGAACTTTTGATATTTTTGGTCTTCTTCATTTACTTTAATCATTTGGAAGGCCTTTCTCAGGTGACTCCAATGCCCTTTTCTCTAAATCTTAATATAATTGCTGGTATTAATTCTAGCTGATTGTGCCCCTTCTCCAAAGAGTCATTCAGGCAAATATTCTGCGCAGTCTTAAATGATGGGTCAAATACAGGTCTAACTGGCGTTGTTATACTGTCCTTGAAAATTGGACTGTGTGGTAAATAATGACCCAATTCTCTATCTTTCGGATCGAGTCTTAATCAAGTCTTCCTGTTTCCACTGTTCGAAAACCTGATTACATTGGTGAAATCGATCCCTCTTGGCTAATTTTCTCCGAGTGACTGAAATTAAGCAGTTTTCTGCTACCTGTTTATTTGATACAATGGCTGGAGCAGTGTACGTGTACACTAGCCATTATATTTTATTTTTTCTTTTCGAGTAGAATTTTACAAATATGGGCCTTAAAATTGTAATGTCTTCTAATTTAATACGGCGGTCTGATCAGGCCCGCCGACCGGCTTTTGCCCACTTCTGGTTTAAAGAATGAAACGCCTACTTTCGAAAATTTAATAATAGTTAGTTTAGATTTCTCTTTTAATACGTAACTAATGTTGATGAAATAATGAAATCAAACTCGATGGTAAACGGTACTTTAAACGCGATTTTTCGTTAATGTTAAATAAAATATTTTAAAACAAATTTTTATTTTACTTTTTCTATTAGGGTACTTCTTTTTAATTAAAGAACTAAATTTCGTTCTGTATTTAATAATGAAACAGCCGTATTCTTTCTTATACTAGGATGCTACTATTTAAATTATAAAATCTTTTCCATCATCAAAGGAAAAACATTTTTTTATATAATGAAAGAGAAAAGTAAATAATTTACATACGATGTTCTTAAAAAAAATCAAAAGAATAAACTTTTTTCTGAAATTTTATGAGAAATCATAAATTGAATACAAATTTATGTTAAATTTTAAAAATTTATTTCTTTAAAAAAAAAAAACAGGACAAGATTAATTGACACCAGTAGTGTTCGTGAAACCCGCTACTTATAAAACAATGTTAGATTATTCAGTAAATCTATCAGCTCGGAGGACAAAGTGAACCTAAAACCTCCATATCAGAAACAGAAGAAGAACAAATTGAGGAGATTTTGGTGGAGATAGCATGCCAGATGTTGAAGCTTGAGGTTCAGGAGGGACATTAACACATGTATTTGTAATGTTTAACGTCTTTGGTGTCTGCTAAACACTAGATGATGCATGTGTTGTAACAGCCTGCTGGTTGGAATTAGAAATTTGCTGAGTTTGTCCAGTCATACTAACTGGTACTGAAGCAGATGTTGCGACAACAGTTCCAATGCCTGGAATAGTAACAGTAGTGGTTTGGAGGCGAACTTGAGGTACTACAGATGTAGCTGTTTGAAGATTAATTACTTGTCTTACTATAAAAATAGAAAGGAATTATTTTAATTTTTTCTAAAAATAATAAACTTAATTTCAAAATATAATAAAACTAATTCATAATTTATAGAAAAGGAAAATATATATAATATGAAATGATATAGTCATACCTAATCTAATATTAGATTATAAATTAAGTTCCTAAAAATTACTACTAATTGAAGCTTAGTTAATCAAAACAAAAAAACCTGATATACCTAGTATTATAAATAGAAATTATGTAGTGTTATAAGCAGGAATTACAACACTTTTTTATACTAAAAGGGATAATATTTGATAATTTTTCTAACTTGAATATTATTCTAAGTGTTCAATAATGATACCAAAACATGATTTAATTGTAAAATGTTATACAGCAAGTTTTGTGTCATTCCTTACTGGAAAAGGAGAATATTTTCTAATAAAATTATAGTTTAAACTAACAAATGTTGTTTATATCCATGATTATATTTTTTAATAAAATTTCCCAATCATTACTAAGTAGTAGGACAATTCCAGGGCTTATAAAATGTAACATAACTTATCAAAGTAAAGCTGCTGTAAAGATGGAGATTAATTCATCCTTACATTGTATATTACATTGCATTTAATCATCCATACAAGCATATCTTGTTATTGCAGCATTCTAGATCACAGTTATAAAGCAAATTACAACCCTTTTTCATTTGCTAATGCATATAAAAACCTAAATCATATTAAGTGCACAGTAGTGTTAGGCCTAAAAACTTGGCCAGATGGCTGCATTTTAAAGAATCTGTATATAACCTTGAAGGATCCATGTTCTATTTTGGAGCTTACACCTTCAGTTTTTCAAGATGGATCCAAACCTAACTCATCTATGTGTTAATTTATGTTTTACTAGCAGACCTGTGCCCGGCATTGCCCAGGCAAATAATTATATTATTTTAAAGGTTTAAATCTACAAAATAATTTTTATCAATTATTCGATTTTCAATAAAAGCTACATACCATTAGACTTTACAATACCAACTTCAAGGGAACTTATTCAAATTTAGATTAATTAGTTTCATTTACTGTATATCAAAAACTGTAAAACGAATTTCATATTTGAATGACATTCTAAAATTTTGGTGTGTTCCATGACATTCTAAATTTTGGTGTGTTCCATGAATGCAGACTTGCCCGTACAGCTGGATTAGCTGGATCTAAGATAAAAATCAGAAAAATATTTTAATATTAAACTGTCGGGTGTTCTTGGTTAGAAAGAAAATTATGCCAGACGATAATTTCCTTTCCGTAAGCCGCAGAGCCAACGTCAAGGCGACACCCATTCTGCGGAGTTTTTTGTTTTCCCAGAACCTTCCCTCGTGGCCTGACAGTTTGACCACGAGGGACAAAAACTGGGGTTGTCACCTTCGGGAAAAATGCCAGTCCAAGCCACGCCGGACTGGCTGTCACTTCCTGTCAAGTCCAAAGTCGAATCCGTGAGTCCTCCTCGGGAAAAGAAAAAGTCCGTCCGCGGGATTTCGCTGTTTGTCGTCGTCCAGATCGTTAGAGTCACAGTCTCAGTTGTTAAAGGTGTTAAGTCTCAGGCCATGAAAAAACTTAAAAACTAGAACTATAAACAGCTTATAAACTAAAACTATGTACAACTTAAAACTAAAAAAAGTCAAAATCGGTAAACTACGCGTATGTACAAAGTCAAAATCGGGAAAAACGAAGGAAAACAACTTAAAACTAAAAAAGTCAAAATCGGTAAACTACGCGTATGTACAAAGTCAAAATCCGTCCTCAGGAAAAGTAAAAGTCCGTCCATGGGATTTCGGTGTAAGTCATCGTCCTGATCGGTAGAATCACTGTCTCAGATGTTAAAGGGATGAAGTCACAGGCCATGAAAAATACTTAAAACTAAAACTATATACAGCTTACAAACTAAAACTATGTACAACTTAAAACTAAAAAAGTCAAAATCGGGAAAAGACGAAGGGAGCAACGCTCGTCCTTCGTCGTCACCTTCTGACAAATCCGGTAGTCACAATCGGTCATAGGTAAATGTCGTCACCCGGTCATAGGTAAATTGTCGTCCTCCAGATCTTGAAAAAAGTCGTTATGATCGAGATGGTGTTCTCTGAAAAGAAAGAAAAAATCTTTAGAAAATTTAATGATAGAGGAAGCAAAATGAAAAAGTGGAGGATGAGAATTACCTTCTGTCAAATCCGGTAGTCACAATCGGTTATCGGTAAATGTCGTCACCCGGTCATAGGTAAATGGTCGTCCTCCAGATCTTGAAAAAAGTCGTTATGGTCGAGATGGTGTTCTCTGAAAAGAAAGAAAAAATCTTTAGAATCTTAATAATAGAGGAAGCAAAATGAAAAAGTGGAGGATGAGAAGATTGAAGTATAACCAGCCGTCCATTATTGATAGCATTTCAAATTTAATCTACACTTCTGTAATCAAATAACTTTTCCAACTAATCCAAAGTTAGTTAATATACAACTAAAACATCTCAAGTAACTATGTCTTGACTCTTGTTCGACATAGCACTTTTGCTCCGGAATTATTTCTTGCTCACATTGACATACCCCAATATAATAATAATAATAATAAAAAATAGAAGGGAACTCTATGACAAATTCACGAGCAGTTATCCAAACATCACAGTTACAGAACAACGCATATCTGATCAAAGAAGAACCATCATCCACAGAAATCTCATACCACACAGTACATTAGAAAGCATTGAAATGTCCTGTGGGCGAAACGTTCTCGGGGCGAATTATCGGAGGCGAAATGCAGGGGGCGAATTTTCAGTAAACCATGTAGATATAGTAAAGCATTGATTATCTGGAATAATTGTTACCAGAGTCCAGTGCTTTACTGTAATATGATTAAATTTATTACAATTCCCAATTTTGTTTGTCATTATTCATAATAACTGGGAATTATAAATAATGCCTGTATTAATCACTTTGTCCATAACATATATGAAATTTTATTAACCAAAAATTTTCACAATCAGTAATGATAAGTGTTCATAATTTCTGCTATACTGGAAGATAACAAAAACGAATGTAGCACTATTTAGCTAAATAGTGCTACATTCATTTGTTTTTGTTATCAGTAATGATAATTGTGCAATAGGTTGTTAGTCCATATATTTGAAAAATATTTAAGTATAACATTTTAAATTACTACTAATTTTTATTATTATAAGGAACATTGCAAATAGATAATTTATAGAAGAAAATCACTTATACCATATTTTTTATATACCAAAATTTTAAATTATTATATCGATCATATGGATTGATTCCACAATTATAGAAATAATTTTATTGCATTTAAAAATGTAATTAATCATTATGTAGAATTTCAAATTATTGTTTAGTAATCTGATCAAAATGATTTATCAGATAAAAATAGTGATACTTGAACTGAAACTATTTAATAATTTATTTGATTATTCAAATATTTTATTTCACATATATAATTTATTATAACGAAATTATAGGCACAAAAATATGTTTTTAATTTTTGAAATTTTTAAATGATTGTAATCAGTTCTTTAATTCTGGTTCGAAAACGAATTAAAGACTTCTTGTATTCTATTGTAAAATGCTGATGATGGTTATACGATAACCGAAAACATTCCAATAAAAGAATTCTTGTGGTGATATTCAACTGCTTCCTAGTGCTGTTATTTTAAAAGATTAATGTAAAAAAGCGGTTAGTTAAATATTTATATAACATACATCGATGAGAATACACAGCTCATCAACAACACTGACGCTGACCTAATAAATAAACTCACTGACACACTCCGGGAAACATTAACCAAATTCACAGGTACAGATCCCATGCAATGTCCACGCATTCCTAAACTTCACAACTCACAACAGTTGAACAATACACTACATTTTATGAACACACACATTTTACATAAACTTATTAATGCTGAAACAACACTCATAGAATTACATACACTTATTTATGCTGCTGCTGTTACTGTCACTACACACCTAGGTCTTGAAACACTTTCAAATAAGATGGGCACAAACACAAAACATCACTTCGAACCTCCCTGGCAAACAACTCGAAAAAAAAAAAAAAGAAATCCGAACAGAATTAGGTAGACTCACCCAAAACAACTTGAAAAACAAATAAATGAAATCCGAACAGAATTAGGTAGACTCACCCAATACACAAAAAACAACACATCCA
>AYEL01055726.1:0-52938 GCA_000484575.1 Olivierus martensii
TTTCTTCTTATAAATATTTTCGATCCAACATTTTCCCTTCCTCGATTTCACTTTCCTCATTTATTGCAGCTGTTAACATTTCGTAAACAGTGAGTGCCTTTCGTTGGTTAGCGTGCATTTTGTTCTACACGAAATGAATCATGGGAACAGCACTAAGATTCTTGAGGAAAGCGAAGCTTACCGCGAGTCTAGATGGATTAAACTTTTCCGCGACGGAAAAATCCGTCGAGATAACATCCATCAATGAAATTCATGCATTTTGCGACGTTGAATTGTTGGCAACTTTAACAGTCAAGACGGCGGGATTCTTTGTTATTAAATCTCATCTCTGATCAAAATTGCATAGAAACATTGTTCGTATTTCTTCTTATAAATATTTTAGATCCAACATTTTCCCTTCCTCGATTTCTTTCCTCATTTATTGCAGATGTTAACATTTCGTAAACAGTGAGTGCCTTTCGTTGGTTAGCGTACATTTTGTTTTACACGAAATGAATCATGGGAACAGCACTAAGATTCTTAAGGAAAGCGAAGCTTACCGCGACTGTAAGAATCAGCAAGCGGAATTGCCTCCGTATTTATCTGCGAAGGTTTTTGACCGTTCCGCTTTTCGTGGCGGATAGTAGGAACCAATCTTAGAGTGTGTTCGGAAATACTAACCGCTACGACAGGTGAAACCGGAGAGTTACCGGTCTTCAATCAAAAACAATACCGGAAACTTCACGGTGACTCCTCGGTTGCAACCGCTCTCACCGGCTTTTGAGCTCGGTTGCAGGTGACGTCAACGTACCAAGATGGCTGATATAATTATTTTTCAGTGCGAGAAGTGTGATTATAAATCATTTAACTTTGAATATGTGAAATCTCATCTGTTTCAAGAACATATAATAAATATATGATATTGATATCAATTGATTTATCGGCTGCCATCTTGTTGAATGTAACCGATTTTCTATTCTCGTATTCACAAATAAACCTGGAACGAAGATTACCGATGACGTATGTCACCGCAACCGTACTAACTGACCGGTTAGTATTTCCGAACACGCCCTTAATTCTGCGTTTGTTCTCGTTCTCGTTCTCGCAATGCTCTGACATTATCTATCAACCAAACTTTTGTTTAATATTTGAAATATATACTGCATTAACTTATTTTTAAAATATTTTGAAGATTGAATTCGATGGTATTATTATTTTTTATTTTCATTTGTCAAATCCATCAGTTACATAAAAATTGTGATAAAAATAAAGATTACTCCAAGGATATACTATCTTATGCATTTTATATGTGCCCTTAATTCTGCGTTTGTTCTCGTTCTCGTTCTCGCAATGCTCTGACATTATCTATCAACCAAACTTTTGTTTAATATTTGAAATATATACTGCATTAACTTATTTTTAAAATATTTTGAAGATTGAATTCGATGGTATTATTATTATTTTTTATTTTCATTTGTCAAATCCATCAGTTACACAAAAATTGTGATAAAAATAAAGATTACTCCAAGGATATACTATCTTATGCATTTTATATATTGCTAGATAAAAGCTACACCTGTATTAATACGTTCTACAATGCTTATTTGAATTTATATTTTAAAGGAAATTTTAAAAAATAATTTATATTATCATTTTTCTCTACTTTTCGTTTTGTGGAGTTAATCGATTTGGCAAGTGAGCGGCTCATTTGAAGGATGGTTCTATATATCAATAGTATCGCTTTTGTAAATTAAGGTGGAGTGGGGAAAATGCAGAGTGGTTTTTGTAAAGTTGGACCTTAAAACACAAGTATTTTAACCTATCGTATAAATATTTACAATGTCGGTACCAATCGCATTGCGCAGTTATTACTGTTTAATTCATCCTTGAAAATTTTCATTTTGCTACAAAATGTCAGCTATCCTGCACTTAACCCGAAACAGGGCAAGAGTTTAGAGCGTATGTACAAGTTAAAAACGCATTGAAGTTTATTTACACACGCTACTTGGGAAGAACAGAATTATGAACAAATATGCTATAAAATGCTTTTTACCGCATTAAGATAGGTTATTTCGTTTTAGAGTTATTCTTTGTTGAAGAAACAAGGATTGAACTCTGAAATGTGAGAGGCGGGCGGCCGGATGGCCGAGTGGTGGCGCGTTGGCGTGCCACGCTGGAAGACCCGGGTTCGCGTCCCGGGTCTGGTCCCGGATTTTTTTCGGGGTACTGGGCCCGGCCCGGTGATCCCCGTCCTTCACCATCCGGCCCCCCTCCATGGGTGTGGGTGCAGCCCGTGGTTGGAACTGGCCCGGCCTGCTTAGTAATCTCCTTGATTGGAAAGGGGACGTAAAATATACAAAAAAAAAAAAAAAAAAGTGAGAAAAAAAAAAAAAAAAAAAAAAAAAAAATGTGAGAGGCGGCATAGTGAAATAAATCAAGTACACAAGTTATTAAACAACTTGTTTTCTTTTGTCAACAGATGACGCCGCTTTCCACTCAGTATAAGAGTACTAAGTGGCGGAGCGAAACAAGCCCTTCCACAGGCTGCCCACCCCTGCGGAGGGGTCAGCCAGATGGTGGAGGACGGGGATCGACGGGCCGGGCCCGTGGAGGGGTCAGCCGGACTGAGGACGGGGATCGACGGGCTGGGCCCCATAATAAATATCTTCAAGGAGTGGGACCCGAGACTCGAACCCAGGTCCTCCAAAGTGGAAAGCCGAAGCGTTTCCACGCAGCCAATTTAGGTATGTTAAACCGCCATATCGCACGAGGGATATACTGTATCTAGCGGTGGTTACTTGTAGAGCCCATCACAGGCTGGGCAACATCCTTGATTGCGTCAACTGGATGATTGAAGGATGGATTCAATAGGCGGGCCCGGACCCTTCTTGAAAAACTGGAGGTATGGGACCTGAATTTGAACCGACCTCCAGGGTGGTAAGCCAAAGTTTTAATACGCGGCTATCCGGCCGATGGGGGAGATTCAACGAGTATCCTACTGATATGGAGGGAGGTTCAACGTGTCAAAAAAACTTTTTGGAGTTATGAGCACCGAAAATTGAACATTAATCCTTCGGAATGGATGCACAGACAAAGCCATCCGAGTTATTCCTGCTGCGCTTCGCTTTTTAAGTAAAATGAATTCAATAGGCGGGCCCGGACCCCTCTTGAAAAATTTGAGGTATGGGACCTGAATTTGAACCGACCTCCAGGGTGGTAAGCCGAAGTTTTAATACGCGGCTATCCGGCCGATGGGGGAAATTCAACGAGTATCCTACTGATATGGAGAGGTTCAACGTGTCAAAAAAAAACTTTTTGGAGTCATGAGCACCGAAAATTGAACATTAATCCTTCCGAATGGATGCACAGACAAAGCCATCCGAGTTATTCCTGCTGCGCTTCGCTTTTTAAGTAAAACTATACCAAAATTTGTTAATTAGTTATCAGTTTAATAATTTTTTTGAAAATATTTTTTAATGTCACCGATTGTTTACTGGGGAGATATTTCATGTTGTTATATCCGTGGAGAAGTCAGACTCTATCATAAAATTTTAAAGAGTGTGGACCCGGATTCGATTCCCTTTGGAAAATATTTTTTAATGTCATTGTGTTCAGTCACCGATTGTTTACTGGGGAGATATTTCATGTTGTTATATCCATGGAGAAGTCAGACTCTATCATAAAATTTTAAAGAGTGTGGACCCGGATTCGATTCCCTTCTCACTTGTCAGTGTGACGCCGAAGCGTTCTTACAATAGCTTATTCGGCAGACACATTTGGCTATGCTAAATATAATCTTCAGCTTGATTAATTTTTAACCTTTAAAACAAGGGAAATTTCGGACATGTTTTGAGTGTTCTATTATATATTACTTTCATAAAAATAGGGATAATTTAAGCAGTATTTTCTAAACTGTAAAGTTTGAAATAATGAACATCGGTGGACTCCCTCGGAAAGTCCACCTAGGTTCTGTTAAGTATTAAATTAGTGGTTTAATAAACTGAAACCCACATCTCTGCGTAATTTATGCAATTATTAGAACTTATGGAACCAATATAGGTTCCATAAGTTTTAATAATTGCATAAATTATGCAGAGATGAGGGTTCTACTTTATAAACCACTAACTTAAGAGATAAATCAACATGAAATAACTCTATATATATTATTTTAATATTATTATTTAATAAATAGTAGTGTTTCATGCGAATGTTATAAACTCTGAAAGTCAATACTTCAAACAGGTTAGACTTCAAGTTCCATTGAAAGCTATTGTTCTTTTAAATCGCATGTGAATTTTAAAGAGCATATATCAGATTCATCTCAAAAGTAATATCGTTTATAATATTAAGTTTGAAAGGACGAAAAAGATAAATTACTTGCTAATTTAATCAAATATATATTCTCCATTTGAATCAATGATGCCCTTCTAACATTGCGAAAGCTTTAAAAATTCATATTTAGACAAGCTGAAACATGTTAGAACAAGTACAGTATAAAACATTACTTTTGGGTGATCTGATATTTGATCTTGTGGGGCAACGCGTTAAACCAACATAAACTCAGATCATGTGACTCATTTGTGATTGTTTTTATTCATACTTTTTGTTAGGATACTATTTTTATTTGAAAATTTTTTCAATCGCATAGTGGATCAAAGTTAAAATTTTAAAGATAGAATCACAGGGACAATCTTGTTTTAAAAAAATTGCATCAAATTTTATCCATCGACAATGAAATCTCAAAATACAATAGGCACTTCTAAATCACGTTATGCACTTCCTAACATAACTTAAAATTACTTTTAATACTGAAAAACAGAAATGTATAGATTGAATAAATTTTTTTCATTATAATATGTAATCAATCCATAACATATTAAACAATATAAAATTTATTAAAAAATTATTATTATAAATTTTTCATGTTATAAAAATACCATTACATTTAACATACATTTACAGAAGTACAGTTAAATATACAAAATGCATAAAATGTGATGTTTATTGATATTTTAAACTTTCAACAAATTGAACAGTTTTTTACAAAAGTAAATATTCTAACAGAATGTCAGAATTATCAGTTGTTTAAGATTAATGGCTTCCAGTTAATTTTTCTCAGTTTTCACTGTTATTTCAAATATGTTTCTACATAATCAAAAGTTTATATCTTAAAAAGCATGAATAAAATTCACAAAAGAATCTCTGCTTTAAACGCTTAGTTGTTTGATTTTGCAATTACAAGAATATTACACAAAATAGTTATTCAGATTTAATTTTTTTAAGATTAAATAAGGAAAGATTGTTGAATATTTAAATATCAATCATAAAAACATATTTTTTTTTAATAAAAATAAACATATTCCTGTCCTGACAAAAATGGAATTGTTAAATAGTTCCTGTTGTTATTTTCGATCAGCCTAGCAGAGTTAAGCATGATTGTAATGCTTTTTATAACTTAATATAGAAAATAAATAAAAATTTTAATGCAAAATTCTTATTATATATATGTCAAATAAAACATTAAAAGATAATATTTTGTTATTATTAATGCACTTTGTGTAGGTAACATTAAATAAGTAAAGCCATTTCAGTTCTATTCAAGAAAATTTATTTGTATAAAATTAAACTTTTGGCTTTTAATTGTTCTTTTTAATATTCTAAAAAGACTTATCAAAAGAATGAAACTTGTGATGACTTGTTAAATGTGTTTTAGTTTTAAGATTCTTTGCAAATCTCACCTTGAGTATGCCTCTCATAATAATGAGTTCTTAAACTTGACTTATGTTTAAAATCCTTTTTACATATATCACAATGAAAAGGTCTCTCTCTCGAATGACATGTCATGTGATTAATTAAACTAACCTTTCTCGTAAAACATTTTTTGCAGATTCCACAACAGAATGGATAATCGGACGAATGACATTTCTGGTGAGCTAATAATTTTTCTTTAGTCTCAAAACTTCCTTTGCAAATCTCACAATGAAAATGTCTTTTTTTATGAAGTCTCATGTGATATTTTAAAGTCTTCATAGTTTTAAAAATCTTTTTACAAAGTTGACATTCTAACGACTTTTCATTGATATCAGATATTTTATCTAATTTTAAAATTTCATTGAAGTCAAAATTCTTTTTATTGAGGTGCAAATGTTTCTGTTTATAATATTTTTTTATATGACACAATAAATTTCTTGAATTCCTAAAAGTCTTTTTACAAAATTCACATTGATAATGTTCATCTTTTGAATGCCACTTTTCATGAAATTTTAAACTCGTATTATACTTAAAACTCACTTTACAAATAGTACATTGAAAAGGTCTGTCTTTTGAGTGACATTTCTCATGACTTTGTAATGTTTTTTTTAATTTAAAGCTATTTTGACAAATTTTACATTTAAATGGTCTCTCATCAGAATGGGATATTAGATGGATATTTAAAGTTTGTTTAGATTTAAAATCCTTATCGTAAAGATTACACTGAAATGGTCTTTCTTCTAAATGACTTCTATGATGTGATCTTAACATGGTACTTGAATTAAAATTCCTTTTACAAACCTCGCATTGAAATGGATGACATTTCTCATGCTTTCGTAATTCTGATTTTCGTTTAAAATTTTTTGCACAAACTTGAAGAGGATTTTGTTTTAAATGAAATCTTTTCTGGTGTTTTATAAGATTTAGTGCATATTTGAAATACTTTTTACAAAATTTGCACTTAAAAGAGCCTTCTTCAAAATGAATTCTTTGATGTGCTTCAAGCAGTGAACTATATTTAAATTTCTTATCACAGATATCACATTGAAATGATATCTTTTCCAAACTTTCTCTTTCATGCATTATTAAAGGTGTTTCAATCTGAAAATTATTTTTGCATATTTGGTTTTGAAGTATTTTATTTTCTTTATGATTTTTTTCATGATC
The DNA here is from genome assembly GCA_000484575.1 of Olivierus martensii. NCBI lineage: Eukaryota > Metazoa > Arthropoda > Arachnida > Scorpiones > Buthidae > Olivierus > Olivierus martensii. Next base: position 6,898 of record AYEL01055726.1, read on the forward strand.
ATTTAAATTCGAACCCAAATTATAATTCTTTTTATAAATCTTATTTTGAATAATACTTTTTTTATTGTGAATTTTTAAATGCTCTTGCAAAGAGATATTCATGAAAAAACTCTCATGGCATATTTTACAACTATATGACTTTTTACCAATGTGCACACAGAGATGAATCCTTAAATACGATTTACTGCGATAATTCTTATTACAAATATAGCATCTGTATTTTTTCTTCTTATAAGGTTTTAACAATCTTTTCAGTAAATTTATCATCATCAATTTCTTTTTACAGAATTTATATTTATGCACAAGTAAATTATATAATGATAAAAATTTATTTTTGCACATATTACATTTAAGAAGTACTTTTTTGCTCAGTTTTGCATTAATGCTATTTTGATTATTTTGCTCTTTTCTCATACATCCTGAAAATATAAATCATAGAATATTAGTTGTTCATAACAAATATTCATTTGTAAATCAATAAATTGAAACAGCACACAATAAATAAGTAAATAAATACTTTTTAAATTGTAGGGCATTATTTTGGAATAATATAATATACAGTGAAAACTGACTTCACGACCACCTGTATAAGAAGACCACCTGACTTGAAGACCACGATTTTATGGGAACCAAATTTTTTCCCATACAAATAATGCTATTTGACCCTTCATACAGGGTGACAATTATTGAGCTATATGAAAAAAACCTTGATAACTTTTGAACCGTTGGCGAGATTCAGTTAAAACTTGGCGGTTGAATGCAGGGCATGTTGGGATTTTTTTTGAGCATTTGCACTTTTATTATTGTTGTTGTTCATTTTTCAGTGAAAATGTCACAATACAGTGTCTCTGAGCGTATATCGATTGTCAAGGCCTACTATTTGAGCAATAACAGCCCGATTGCTGCTCAAAGAAAATTTGCGACCGAGTACAAGCTGAAGACAACCGGTCTAAGTGTTATAACAATCAAAACTTTGATTCAAAAGTTTGAGAGAACTGGTAGTGTTTGTGATGACAGTGTTGGCAATGTTGGGTGTCGAGCAAGATTTCAAAAAGATGTGGTTCATGCAGGACGGAGCACAACCCCATCGGACCAATAGAGTGTTTGAAGTCCTGGAAGAGCACTTTGGAGAGCGCATTCTGGCTCAGGGGTACCCAGAGGCCACTACAATCGGAATCGCTTGGCTGCCCTATTCGCCTGATCTCAACATTTGTGACTCATTTTTGTGAGGCAATATTAAAGATAAAGTTTACACAAATAACCCCAAAACCATTGCTTAAGCTCAAAATTGCCATTCAGGAGGTCATTGAAAGCATCGATGTCTCGACAATTCAGCGAGTTGTGCAGAATTTTGCTATTCATCTGCGCCACATCATAGCCAATGATGGCAAGCATATCGAACATGTCATAACCTAAATCCAAATATCTGTAGTTACTTTTAAAATTTGCATAAAATGTTTGAACTCAGTAGTTTTTGAAAATTTTATTTTTTATTTCATATAGCTCAATAATTGTCACCCTGTAAGACGACCACTTCGCTAACACGACCACGACCATCATTTTAGTAGACCAAACAAAGTGAAACAGTCTATGACGACCATAATTTTTTAACATCACTACTAATTGACTACCTTTATCGCTTACATCAATACTGTTTTTTTTTTAAACTTAAATTTCATTTAAGCCAAACCACTACAGTTGAAAAAATTGCACCATTCGAATTTTTCTCCATCATTCATACGATGAGAATGACGTAGGGCGTTGGAATAACAAAATCACGGTGTCATTTCTACTTTAATGTGGTATCTTTTTAATTTGCACATTCCTTAAATTTGTATTTATGATATGATAATTAAATTTTGGATTAAAAACGAAAAAAATCATAACTTGAACGCCTATGGTGAAATGATATAGAGGAAACAGGGAAAGTGAAATCAATCAGCGACCTGATCTGGATGTCTGTGTTCTATGCAAGCGTATTAATCAAATGTATACAGGTGTGATGCTATTACTAAAAAATGGCTAAACCATGGGTTAAACGGAAAGTTAATGCCTTAAATTTAAAACAGTGAATAAAAACCATTTAAGACAATAAGAAAGGTCTTTCTGATTGAGCATTAGCAGAAAAATTTAACATGGAGAAAACATAGATCCACAAAATATTGTCTCAAAAAGAAATTCTGATTATTGGATAAACAACGGAAATCGCAACCTTAAGCGAATAACACCTGCAAGAAACATGTTGAAGAATTAAACTGGCATCAACAATAGAAAATAATAATAAATTGTTGTCTTAATTAAATGACATCGAACACTGCTTTGTGGTAGAAATTATAAAAGTGGAATGCGACAAAGCACTATTGAAAGTTTTTTCCATAGTAATTAAATATGTTGTCTTTCTGAATAAATGATAAACTGTATTATAAATTGTAAGAAAAACATACGTTTCGATTTTATTAAAGTGTAATCATTTTGTTTCATTTAAAAATGCGTATTCTATAAACCTGTATAAGACGACCACCTGTATAAATGATCAGTTTTGATTGGAACGGAAGGTGGTCGTCTTATACAGGTTTTACTGTATAAGTAAATACTATATATGTAATGTCACTAAGAATACAAATCTTACATAAGTTGGGAAACTCCTATATATAAATTATGAATACAACTCTGCATCAACATATAATTTATCAATACCCATTATGTTTTTTACTGAATAAGTTTTGATAATAGTATAATAGCTAATCATGTATTTGATATTTTGTTGACATCAAAATATTTGAGTGGGGAGGCCAGAGTTATTTTATCCTAATAAACAAAATACACAGGAATAAGAAAGAAAATAAATTATCTTTTATATGTGATAATTAATTTCAAATATAAATTCACCATAATAAAGCATTATAAGCAGTAAAGTTTAAAAAGAAGTTTGAATAATTTATTAAGGAACTTTTTCAATCCTACAATGGATCCTCTTCAGCTTACATGAAATAAAATAGAATTTAAACAAATATTAACAGAGTTTATATTACTGGTTTAGTTTCAAAAATATAAAATTTTTCAAATTTTGACACTAATGTAACAGAATACATGAAGACTTCAAAATTACTCATATATGTACGAGGTGTGTAAATTAAGTAATGAGACTGATTTTTTCTAATTTTTTTATTGAAATAAAATTACAAATTCACATTGATTCCTTCAAAGAAACTACCTTGGGAAGCCACACAGCACTGGAGATGATTCTTCCATTCATCATAACAGTGCTGGAACTCGGATACTGGAATAGCTTTCAGTTGGTCGGTTATGGCTGTTTGAATATTCTGCAATGTCCCAAAATGACGTCCCTTGAGGTGATTTTTCAATCTTGGGAACAGAAAAAAGTCACATGGACTCAAGTCGGATGAATAAGGAGGCTGAGGAGCCACAGAAATGTTTTCACTGGCCAAAAACTCATTGATAGAAATCGTGGTGTGACAAGGAGCATTGTTGTGATGCAACACCCACATGTTTTTGATGGTTGGTCTCACACGCATGACCCTTTTTCAAAGTCTCTCAAGAACTCCTTGGTAAAAATGTTGATTAACCATTTGTTCTTGACACAAACTCTTTGTGAATGATTCCTTGGCTATCAAAAAAGCAAATCAGCATGCATTGAAGTCTCTCAAGAACTTCTTGGTAAAAATGTTGATTAACCATTTGTCCTTGACACAAACTCTTTGTGAATGATTCCTTGGCTATCAAAAAAGCAAATCAGCATGCATTTGATGTTTGACTTGCTCATCCTTCCTTAAACCACCTAAAAACCTGGGCTATCAACAAAACACTGTCTGAATAGGCCTGACGCAGTTTTTCAAATGTTTCCGTTGCACTGTGTCCAAGTCTGAGGCAGAACCTGATAGCACAACGTTGTTCGAAATTGATGTCACTCATTTTTAGAACGCACTAAAAAAACCTTTCTCACAAAAAAATTCACTACGGACAGTGCAACAACTCTAGCGTGTTCAAACTTGTACTGGACACGTATCAGATGTTTACCTGCCTACCCTCTACATGTCGCGTCCCCAGTGTTGCCAGATCGAACACTAGAAAATCAGTCTCATTACTTAATTTACACACCTCGTATCTTTGATAAGAAATTATCACCTAAAATATGTTTTACTCTTGGAATATTTTATGGATGGTCTGATTGATAATACATATAAAAATTAAATACACAAAATCAGTATTGTAAAATTTATTTAAAATTCTTTTAAATGATTATAATGCCATTTATGCAAAGCAAGCTGTTTCAAAAATATTGACATTCTTTAATTGCCTTTATGAGTCAAATGACTCTCATCTTATAAAGATACCATTTATATCTTCAAAATTAATAGGCATATATATATATTACAAATAATAAAGAATATTCTGTAGACAAGGATTTTCAACATATTTCTAGAGATTATTTATAGCATAAATTTGTCCTATTAGCAATATAATATTGAATAAATGATTAAATAACAAACTAAAACAATTTTCTATCAATTTAAAACTGTTCTTTTAAACAAAATAAATGAATGTATATTGTTCACCTAGTAGAATAATTTTAATGAAATTTAAGTAAAATATATTGTGAACACAAATAAGCCACAAATAACATCTTCACTAATACTAAACAGAACATAAAGAACAAATACTAATGGAAATGAAATATTAAGTGACTGGTATCATAAGACAATTTATATATTAACAGATGAGAGACAGCTTTATTAATACTGTCAAAACAACAATATAAACTGCTTGATGATTGGACAGATACATCTATATCCTAACTCATTTGCATAATATTACTACTAAAAAAGCATTTGCAAATGATCTCGATTAAAGGATGCTGGTGTTTAAGACTACCAAACATGGTCACTTCTATTATAATTGTATTGTTGACTCATGCTGAGAACAAAAACGAAGTGCCAAAATTAAAATGAACAACAGTCAAAAAGTTAGTCATAGAGCAATTGCAAAATATCTGAATTTTGAAATATCTCAAGTGTGGCTTGATTACAAAGTCCAAAATCATAATGTTTCCCATGTTAACAATATACCAACCATAAAGTTTTTGCCTTAATACTCAAATTTGAAAGATTACATATAACATGTTACCTCTTAAGCATATTTAAGTTAAATTTAACTATATATGAATAGCTAAAAAAGAAAGAGAAAAATATTAATTTAAACTAAATTTTAATTTATTTTTTTATAATATATCCATATTTTGTACAGTAAAACTTCATTAATTCAAAATTTTTGGGACCAAAAAACTGGACCTTGAATTACACAATTTTCAAAAGGACTTACTTGTTAAGTGAGGAAATCCTTATATTTTTAAAATAGAATCTGAATTGATTTTTTTGCCATTTACTTGGCAGTAATAACTTATTTCTTTGAAATTTAATTTAAATAATTATTTAATAAAAACATTTTTTAAAATAATTTGTCCCCTATTTCACAAAATGATACAAACTTACTACCTTGCTGTCACTAATGATGATATTTTTCTAACCTTGACTGTCCTGTGACTGTTAAATAGCATGTCTTCAATTAAAATGAAAAAATTAATGTTTTTAATTACTGCCAATATACAATTAAAAAATATATTCAATTTAATTCTCCATTAAAAAATTATTTTCATAAGTTCAATTTTTTCTAAATGTTTGAGTTTGAATTTTTTTACTTTAAGGAAAAAAATACAAAATTCAAACATTTTATTATTTCTTTTAGTAAAGTTCCACTAAAAAATTATTTTCATAAATTCAATTTTTTCTAAATGTTTGAGTTTTGAATTTTTTACTTTAAGGAAAAAAATACAAAATTCAAACATTTTATTATTTCTTTTAGTAAAAAGAAATAATAAAATCTTATAGAACATTATGATATAGATAGCAAACTTTTATTTTAGATATTTGGCATAAAAAAAGATTTCTCTTGTATAATTTTGACTATATGCAATTTTTTCTGTATGTGCTGATTTTAGAATTTAACTTCTGTATAAGATATGATAGAACTATATGCACTTTCTGAGAACTTTTATTATATTTAATACTGCAATCTCAATGAATATCTAGAAAATGCTATTGAATTTTCGAGAAATCACATCATTTTTTGGGATCTTATAACTGACTCTCATATACAACACTGCCTTTTATTATTATAAATAACTAAATATAAATTACTATAATAAAAATTTCTTAGTTAATTTGGAAACTATATACCTTTTTGATTTCTATTTTCTGATATAGTTTCTGTTAACGTATGCATAGGTGATCTTTCCTGTGCAATTGAGTTACTTTCATCATGAGAATCATTTTCAGAATTTACACTGCAATTTTCATTTGATAAACTGAGTTCTTCCTCACTGTTTATCTACAGGAAAAATCAAATTAGCATAAACTTAGTACAATAATTCATTTGTATACAGTATACAAAAATTAGAATATAATATGAATAAATATTTCTTCCTCACTGTTTATCTACAGAAAAAAATCAAATTAGCATAAATTTAGTACAATAATTCATTTGTATACAGTATACAAAAATTAGAATATAATATGAATAAATATAATTCATTGACAGAAAAATTCAAAGATCACAGTGATGTTTGAGTAAATATTTTAAGTCTAATAATAATTATTTTCATTGACTTTGTTTAATGAGATAATATATAAATAAATAAAAAACTATCTAATACTTCAACTATTTAATTAAGGGCGAAAATATTTTTAACAGTATATACGAAAAAATAATTCAATGGCAAATTTAAAACTTATCATTTTAATTTCTTTTACATGTTGAGTGTGAATGACAAGATATATGCATCATAATTTAATTATATTTTATAGAGAATCATGGGAACAAATGATTCACTGTATATATCACCATATACAATGTCTCTCTAAAATGAATGGGAGTTAGCTTAAAGGAGAGGTTTTGAATGATGAAAAATTCCATCAATGTAGGGAGAAAAATGCATGCTTTATGATTTAAATTGCAATAAAAAAAAAACCTTAAATATCAATATTTACTATCAGTAATATTTACAATATCCTGTTCTATTCTTTTCTGGATTTTGATAATTATATCTAGTCTGTTATATTCATTAATTGATCTGATGCTTAGATTTCAGTTGGAAGAGGAGATATATTTATCATCTCAAATATGAGAGATATCGCCTCTTTATTTATAAATTTTTCTCTCTGGAATTTCTTCATGTTTAGAAATTCACAAAAACATATTCCATTTTCAAACAGAAAAAAATTAATTAACTTTTACAATGGTATGGTTTGGATTCCCAAAGATGTCACAATCTTATTACTTTGTCAATTTAATTTATGATCATTAGACTGACAATCAAAATGTTGCCAATAGATTGTAATTTTCATTGTGAGCACTTATCTAATTTTATGAAAATGAATAACTCTTATAAATTAAAAACTATAAATTATATATCACTCAAGGTCTTACATCAGTGGTTCTCAACTTTTTCTCTGTTGAGTAACACATTTTAATATTTGAAAATTTGGTGGCACACTTAAGTATTTTAAATAATAATTTAGATTTAACAATGAATTTTTATTGACAGATTATTATATTTATTCTCATTTATTACATTCAGATTACAGACATACTCATACATGGGATAATTATAGCACCACCTGCAGATTTTTGTCTTTTTAGAGAAACTATAATTTTAATTTTTATTCCTTAATTTTTAAATTATGATGACAAAAAATTTCGGCTGTCGCAGAAATTCGAGGGTTAGATTCTAACGATACCCTATTTATAGGAATTGGTATAGTGATTCGATTGCAAAAGGGATATCCAGCCAACTAAGATTCACTATTAATATATATGATGATTCATACAATTACATATGTTTTAGATTCTAATGATACCCTATTTATAGGAATTGGTATAGTGATTCGATTGCAAAAGGAATATCCAGCCAACTAAGATTCACTATTAATATATATGATGATTCATACAATTACATATGTACAATTCATTGTTAATTTTTCGCAGCACACTGTGAAAGGTTTGGCAGCAAACTAGGTGCCGCCAAACCTTCACAATCATTACATACTAGTGTGCCGCCAACCACTGCCTTACTTCATATCTATGCTCACAGTGCACATTGATTTTATTTAGCCATGCTATTTATCAATACACACATATATATAAAGCTAATTCAGAGTAGGATACTGGGACACTTGCACCCATTATTTGGAAGAAAATAAAAACAAATATGCAAAAGTTATTTAAATTACTAGCAATAAAATTTTATTTAGCCATGCTATTTATCAATACACATATATATATAAAGCTAATTCAGAGTAGGATACTGGGACACTTGCATCCATTATTTGGAAGAAAATAAAAACAAATATGCAAAAGTTATTTAAATTACTAGCAATATAAATTATTTGTATTATTGTGCCTTGTTATTTTTTCTAGATCTGCTACTATATATACATATACAGTGGGTGATCGGTTAATGAACATAATCCGTTCCAAGAAAATGTTCATTATCCGAATTATCCTCATGGAATATTTTTATCTGGCGGCGGCCACTTATAGAGCCGCCATCATCACAGGCTGACCAACACCCATGATGGAGTCAACCGGAAGATTGAAGGATGGGTTTCAATGGTCCGGGCCCAGATCTCTCCTAAAAAATTGGAGGAGTGGGACCCCCGGATCTTCCAGAATGGTAAGCCACAGCTTTACCATGTAGCCATCTGGCTGATCTGTCATTCCGTCAGTCTGCGAGTCCCACAGTTTGTTCTGTGAAGTGTTCGTTATCCAAACATGTATTCGTTAACAGAACATAAAAAACTTTCAAAAAAGTGTTCGTTATCCGATTTGTTTGTTATCTGAACTGTTCGTTAACCAATCACCCACTGTACTGATATATCAAATTTAAGCATTGTTGGATTCATGCTGTTATCAGTTTATGCAGAATTTTTCCAAATGAATTAGTCATATAAATAGCAGATCTATTCTATAACATGTTTAATTTTATTCATATAATTCTATATAATATTTATTCACAATTGAAATTTAATTATTTGATTAGAATTATATTACTAAAATCTTATAAACAACATATATAAAATTAAAAATTCTTTTTTCACCTCTAAATCTGGAACTGCTGTATCAAGAACATTTTGACAATAGTGCATATTTTCAACAATAGTATCCAATTTCTGACAAATGACTCTGCATTCTAAATTTAATTTCTCATCATGTAATCTGGATTCTTCTGTAATATTATATTTTCTCTCCAAATTATTTTCTTGTTTAATATTGTATTTTCTCTTCAAATTTCTTTCTTGTTTAATATTGTATTTTGTCTCTAAATTTCTTTCTTGTTTAATATTATATTTTCTTTCTACATAGAGAGATGAAAATTGAATATATTTAATTAGAAATAATATATTTAGATACAATTATTTACATACTTCTGCTTATAATTAAATTACTTTCAAAATCTGATAAATTCTAGCATTAAGTAGCAGATTGAACATATAAAACTATTTTATTAATTGAAATGTTTTTGGTAAACACCATCATCAGCAAGATTTTAATAATTACAGAACATATTCAAAAATCAAAATATAAAATCAAATATTTCCTGAAATGTTTACAATGAAATCACCTATTATAAATGAATTCATTTATGTGAATTTGTTCTCAGATTCAGCTCAGGAAGGAATTTGGATTTCATCTCTTGAAAAATTTTATGATGGATTTAAAATGTGGGTATCAATCCACATATGGTAAAATTCTGCTGACTCTATCACAGATGTAAACAATTCATAATTTGACTGGAATGGACTCTATTATATAGCAATCAGCCAATGATTGTATATTATAAAATAATTGTTTATTTTTGTTATTTTGGTTAGATTATTTTGAATTAAGCTTAAATAGAGTTGTTGACTCAAGTCAACTTGATTCTAAAAGCTTGAATTTCTTGCAAATTCAAGCTTTTAGAATCAGGCAATTTCTATTTGGGCTTTTGTATTTTGTGAAATACAAAAGCCCAAATAGAATGGTGCAACCCTTTCTGTTTACTATTATGATTTACTGTTTATTTTTATTAAATTAAGAAATCTATTTCTTGTAATTCTGAAAACAATCAGAGGATGACCACATCTATTATATTCTCTAAAGCTACATGATATCAAACCTGTTTCCCAATAGAGTATTTGAAATTAGTTATTTTAGAAACAGAAAAAAAAAAATAGAGTGACAGTTGAAGGCTCTTATTTGCTACCTTGTGATAAGTAAAGATCTATATGTAATCTTTGCAATTATGTGAAGCACATTTTTATAGAATGCTCTTATTTTATTGTCAACATTTATGGCATTTTGTTTTAATCATTTAAACCTTTATTGGAAATAATTTTAATTATTATAGCCTTTCTTACCAAATATTATATTTCATCAAATATAAGATGCTATTGATTGCATTCACAGTATTATTTTCAGTGTCACAAAAAAAAAAAAAAACTAAATTAACAGAAAAAATTATTTCAAATAAATAAAATTCATAAGAATATAATTAATTTGCTCTGTAAGCAAAATATAGAAATAGAATCATTTTTCTAATAACAAATATTTGTCTTATTAATAATAAACAGTCCTAATCATTTCCCAAATAATATCATTATTATTTCCCTAATAAATATCATTTCCCTAAACTCTGTTTCCATGATTTTCTGCACATACAATAATTTTTCATTTCAAACAGTAGTTCATTTCAAAATTTTTTACTTCATATAGTATCATACTGTAATCTTCTTGAAAGCATTCTAAGTGTTAATTAGGAATCCAAATGTCAATAAAACTCAATATATGTACCTATTTGTATCACTAAATATAAACAAATGACAGTGTGCCAGAATCACTACACTGAACTAATGCAAATTCAAAGGGAGGCACCAGAGCATATGTCCTCTATTGTTTGGAGAAAAAACAAAGAAACATGTATACAGTAATCATTTGAATTATTAGCAATACAAATAGTTGTATTATTGGGTCCTCCTGTCATTTTTTCCAAATCCACATATGACCCTGAAATGCAAAGTTCGAATATGCATAAAAATGACTGCTGAATGGTTAGGAAAATGTTGTCAATACTCTTACACTGATAACTGTAACAAATTTTAACAATTCACGAGCTTTAGTTGCAATACTTCACTCTAAACAATATTACTACTATTCTTCAATAATAAGATGCCATCAATTCTAAGACGCATCTTCATTTCAAAGATGGCAAAATGTGAAAAAAATATGCATCTTAGAATTGATGAAATATGACAGTGCAGATAGTGATGTTTTATACAAATATAATGTAACATTATGTAGTTTTAGTTTTATATACTTTCACTTAATTTTATATATGTTATGGTCTTTTATACTATTTTTATTAATTAACTTTTTATAATTTCATTTTTTGATGGAATTGATGATGATGTTAGTTGTTATATTATATGCGGTTTTATCATATATCCTTTTAAAATATACGATTATTATTAGTTATTATATGTTAGTCATCATTATCTTTTTATTAATGTCTTATTTTTTATGATTATTCTGTTTGGTGAAATTTGCTCAGGTAATCCAAATATCCTGAGATAAAAATAAAACACAAACTTATAAATATGGCTTATAGATTGATTGGTGGTTAGCGTATTTCAAGTATACAGAATTAATAAATTATATTTATCAAAAAAGTTTGGGTAGTTAAAGTTTTCCCAAGTTTTTCCTTAGTTTCAGATATCAATTTGAGTTTCTAAAAGCACTAGAGTTACAGCATCTCTAGCTACCTAATCATATAGGATAAGTTTGGTAATGGCCATTTTTAGAACTTTCCACAACTAGCCAGCATCCGTAATGGTATCAATTGGAAGGTTAAAGAAAAGGATTCAATAGACCTAGACTTGCTAGGCCCAGATCATTCCTAAAAAACTGAATATGTGGCACCTAGAATTGAACCCATCCTCCAAAGCGTTAAACAAATGCTTTACTATGCAGCCACCTGGCCAACCTGAACACATGAAACTAACTTAAGCATTCTGTTTTTATTTTTATGTTATTTTCTTTATTTTTATTTACATAAAAATACTTATGAAATAATATATACAATATATACAAGATACACATTTTCTTTGTTGTAAAGAATAAACAGTGCTCATTCAATATTATTGTACTGTATTACTTTTTCAAATAATGTTAAAAATTTCAAGTGCTGGTAGTTAGGAACATAACCTCTATTTATAACATTTTGCCTATGGAAAATCATATTTCAAATTATGACAGACTTAAAGTATGACCAAAATTTTTCAACACAACCCTGTTGTAAGTTGGGAACCCCTTTATAAATAAAATATTTAATCAACTGAATTAATATATTTTCTATATATAGTATATTTCTAGTTTTTCTATATCATGTTCTTGCTTAGTGCTTTAATTAGTGACTATTCAATTTTAGATTATTATTAATAACTATAAGATAAATATGTTTGATTTTATTAATGATTAAATTAATTTATGTCCTATTAATTAAAAAAAAAATGAGATAAAGTGCAATTATGAAAATTTATTTAAGACTGTTGCTTATTCAGTATAAGTGAGGAAAATAATTGGTCTTTATGCATTTAAACATTTGGTTTTAATATATCAGGGACTTATTTGGCAAAACAATGCCTGATATTATATTATGCAATGTTTAATGTGTCATTATTTCTAAACATGATACTTTTGCAATCTAGTGATGGTTCTATTCTGTTAATACACCTTATATTTTTTCTTTTTCAACATTAATGCAACAGAAATTGAGTAAATACTATTATTTGATGCCTGAAATTGTCACAGAATTAATTATGTTACAGAAATAAATTTTTTGATGTAATATATTTCTAGAATATATTTAATTGTAGTATTTTTAATTATATATTTTTTGATGTAATATATTTCTACAATATATTTAATTGTAGTATTTTTAATTTATATAAATAATAATAATAATCTATATTTTAATTTATCTGTAATTTCCATTTAAAGAAACTATAATAGAATGCATCATTTTAATGTACATAAAATATAAAAATTATTTAAATTAAAATTCTCAAAATACCTGTTTTGATTTCAGTTTTAATTATTTTGTTTGAATTAAGTAGATATTGTAAACTTGCTTTCGAAGAGGTAGACTCATTATCTTCAGATCTATCAAGTATTGTGTTTTCTTCATTTATTTGAGAAAAATTATTATTTTCAAAAACAGATTCACCATTGTTATCTTCATTTGTGGAATTAATTTCTTCAATATTTGCTAGCTATTTTCAGAAAATAATAAAACAAAATATCAATATTTTGAATTATAATTTTAAATGTGCAGCAATATTAAATTTGTAGAAACTATGTTTACTTCATAAAGCTATGCTGAAAAGATGAAATAATTATAAACTTTTTATAATTTTAATTAAATATAAAGCAAAAATAAATAAATAACATTTGAATTAAATGTAGATATTTCAGTTATTTAAATTGTTTTAGTTAATATTTGTTGATTATTTGAAAATAAGCCCATTCAAATTAATGAATTCAATCATAAAAATACATCCATTTATTACAGTCATGACATAGGTTTATTTAAGTATGTTATATATATATATTAAACATAAAAATATCATGTACTACGTAAAAAAAAGTGTCATGTAAACCTGATATGCATAAATAATTAATTAATTATGTAATATGATAAAATTAAAAACAACAATATATTAATATGTTGCAATACAAAACCTACTTAAAAAACAGGAGATATGCAGGGCATTCATTTTGTATGTGCAACATAGGAAAATTAAAATAAAATGTATTATTTCCAAATTAGGTTAGGTTAGATATGTTAAGCCACCATATCACGAGGGATATAATTAATCTGGCGGCAGCCACTCATGGAGTCCATCACAAGCTGGCTAACATCCATGATGGGGTCAACTGGATGGCTGAAGGATGGGGTTCAACGGGCCGGGCCTGTACCCCTCCTGAAAAACTGGGAGTGTGGGATCCAGATATCCAGGATGGTAAGCCACAGCTTTACCACTCGGCCATCCATCAGACATTTCCAAATTAGGCTTTTCTATTAAATTTTAATTTGCATTGTATATTATTTTTAATAAATTTTTTTCACAAGGAATCAAATAGTATTAATGCCAATTCTATATGAACCATTTGTAATTTCAAAATCTGTAATTATTGAAGAGATGTGAAAAAGATCCTGTTTAATCTTAATGAAATAAAAAGAAGAAATATTAAATAAATAAAAAGAAAAAGATAATTATGAAAGAAGTGGTGTTTTTATTCATTCATTAAAAATCAAAATACTGATAGCTGATAAAAATGAAAAGTTAGGTAAATCAAGAACAGTTGCAAATATTTTTATTGCTGCTTATAAAATTCATGATGGTAAAAAATGAACTATCAAAATACAAATAGTAAAAATTTTTGATATATAACCAAAAATTTGTAAGAAATTTATCACACTAACAAAAGAGAATTTCTAGTATTTATAGAGAACAAAATGCATATTGTTAAAATTACTGTAAAGAAAGTTTCTAACCACTTTAATCTGTCCATTTATTGAGTGCATTTAGATTGTTCATAAGAAAACTATATTATGTGAATATATTTAAAAATAAAATGTTCGTTTATTTTAAATCGGTAAAATCATATTTTAATTGCTACATCACAAAGTTATCAGAATTCATTCAAAGAGAAAATATTTTGCATTAATGAAAATGTTTTACAGATCAAAACAGTAAAAGTAATTGGATTTAGTTTAAAACATGAATTTTTTTAGTTAATTAAATAGCATTACATGTGCTCCTTAAGTTAACTAGACTTTATATTTTATTTTCAAACTTTAGTTATAAACTTTCATACATACAAATATCCCATTTCAAATTGAACCTAATACTGTAAAATTAATCCCTTGGTATATTTTAATGGAAATTTTAATCATTTGAAAGAATTTAAATTAATTTTAGCTCCATTTTGTAATTACTAAATATACTAATGATTATTGCAAAGAATGGAGCCATCTATGAATAAAGAAAATAATTCTAAATAAATATCATTATCTGAAGAGTAAATCTGCTACATAACCTTAATCATCTAGTAGTTATGACATTGAGATGTTAACCTAAAGGTTCCCAGTTCAATTCCAGGCTGATGCAATTTTTTTCTTCAGATAAATTTAAATTAATTCTAATTTAATCATTAATTCATAAATAGCATCACTCTTTGCTTTAATCATTAGTATATTTATTAATTATGAGATGGCACTAAAATTAGCACATTTAATATCATCACATTTAAAATTTTCATTAAAATATATCAAGGAATTAATTTGGCAGTATTAGATTCAATTGGATTAATTCCCTTGAAAGTTTGGTTTAATAAGTTTATGCAATTTCATATTTCAAAAACTTTTCAAGAATTATAAATATTACAAGAGCAGAATTCATTAATAATAAATAAAACGTAAAATTACACAGTTATTTAATATATTAAAGTAGTATTTCAAGATAATGGAGTTTATATCAAAAAACTATGCTTTATAATTCAAACATTTTTATTCAAATATCCAAATCAAGAAATTTCTAATTATGACATACATTACACAATACAATATATACAGTAGATTCAGTATTTCTATATTAAAACAACAGTTTCTGAATTACAAACTTTTTGAATTATGAGCAAAAATTACAAGTGAATTAAGTTTGTAATCTTATGTATCAATGTTATCAACCTTCTTTCAATTACTTTAAGTATTTCTTTACTTATAATAGAAACACAGTAAATATGTATAATTTCAAAAGAAAAATAAATTTTAGGCATTTAGGCAGTAATAATTTAATATCATCACATATAACTAATAAAGATTCAACAGCTCATTAAGTGAAAAAACAACATAAAATTTGAATTTAATACTGTAGAACTTTCGGCTTAATTAAGCCATCATCAGCGGAGAAACAAGAATAAATCATTAGATTCTAATGATTTATTCTTGTTTGTAAAATATCCAACCACTGATGATGGCTTAATTAAGCCGAAAGTTCTACGGTATTAAATTCAAATTTTATGTTGTTTTTTCACTTAATGAGCTGTTGAATCTTTATTAGTTATATTTAAAAAGAAAAGTGAAAAGTTAACTAGTCTTATTATAAACAATATCATCACAGATCACTTAAAATAATTCATTCATTATTCATACTTCATGGACCACAGAATGAAAAATGCTGATCAATATGATTTTCTTATATAACAGATAAAATATAAATCCTGTCAGAAATTTTATTTTAATTCTTCTATCACAATACATTCAATTTTTAGTGCTGAAATAATAATGCTTACTTACCCGAATTTCTTGTTTAACATTTTTAATATCAAACTGATTAAATTCAGTTTTATTTATTTTGTTTATGAACTTGTATTCTAACTGTTCAGTGCCATCATTCCAGATTGGTTCTATTTTGATTTTGATATCTTTATAAAAATTTGGTTCTTTTTTTATAAATTTTTCTTCTTTAATACCTGAAGAAAAATTTAATACTTTTTAATGTTTTGGAATTTGTGAAATTATAAACATCAAAAGTAAAAAAAATTAAAATGGAGATAAACTGATGTAAGTATAGAAATAGACAAAAATATTATATAAACTTACCTATTGAATTCATTATGATTTTAATTTTTATACACAGTAATTTCTAATTTTGGATATTTATTGTAAAATTTCTGAAAAAAACAAACAAAATTTATAAAAATATAGTATATAATGATTATTGATTGATATAATATATACCTATAATAGTAAACAATGATCAGAAGAAAAATCCAGAAATTCTTAATATAATGAAAATTGTTTTACAAAAAATATTTTGTAAACCATCTTTGAGATAACTGAAATATAAGTTTTAGAATGTTATTTCTGGTAAGGCTAAATATAAATGAATTAGTTTCAGTTTTTAACACTTAGCATGCATATATTATTCATCACTGCAACATGTAACATGTTTTTCACTTACAATAATAATATCCATACTTTGTATTAATTCTGCATAATTAGGGATGCATCAATACTTTACAAAATATTGATTTTTTTTTCGTATTTTTCTATTCAATAAATTTTTTTGTTTTTATATTTTCTGAATACTGATACTTTTCTCTCAATATTCTTTAATATCAAGAAATTTTTGATAAAGAGCATTTGAATTATATATCAAAATGGATATTATTGTTTGATTAACCTTTTTAATATAGATAATAAAAATGGCAGATAACATCAAAATTAATTAAACTTAAACTTTCAAGTTCCATTCATAAAATAACAGAAATAATTTAACAAGCACTTTAAACAGGAATACTAAAATCTATTATTAGTAAAAATACAGTTGCTACTAATACCAGGTAGTATCGTTTTTGGGTTTCTATAATCTTCCTCAGCTGAGAGCATCTATTAGTCTGGATGAGGGGACTATAGAAGGCAAAATAAATATTGCCTGATATTATTAGTAACCATCACTTTCTTTTTAGAAATATTAATAAAAATAACTCCTTGTCATTCAAGCCTATTTCTAATTCTGATAGATCTATAACCAATTGAGAATATTAGCAATGTCCAGTGATGCATGATTGTTTGTGGCAAACACATGTGATCTTCCTTGGTGACCAGTTATTAGTGACCCAGTGTGAAATAGCCCTAACATAATCAAATGGAAGTACAGTAATATAGTAGTATTTAAAAATATAAATAAAAGTTGTAATGCAAGACAGTACAACATTCAGTCAATTAATTGCATGGGATAGTCTTTTTACCGTACACAGTTTTGTAGACATAAATATAATGGCAGGTTAACTACAGTACATTGTCAGCATACAACTTGCTCCATTCTGAATATATTTCCATGCAATATTCTCGTAAAACGTGGCTGTTAGATCTGAGAAACATAAACGATTGTATAATCTGCCGCATTAAAATTTTTTATAATATCTATTTCAGAACAGTGTGCACTTAGTTTTATTTGCTATTATTATTTACCAACCACAATCTAAGCCAACGGTCGAAAGGTAGCATTCAAACTAAATTTTTGCTATCATAATTTATTACAGCTCACTTAAGACATTAAATTCTATTGTTATAAATTGTCTTTTTAATTGTCACTCGCTATTTATTCGTTTGGTAGTCCTTAATTTAATCTATGCTTCCTTACCCACGTTTTCAATATAAATCACCCGCTAATAGAATCAGCATTCTCTAATCGTAATGCATTGTCATTAACTTAACAAAAATTCTTTTATTTACCATCTTCTATTAATATTTGATATCTTCCGTATATATCTTTTGTAATGTTTATTTTGAGCTTAGCTTTAATTAATTTATTTTTTATAAAAACTTTAGGTTTAGATTATATATATTTTTTCTTGCCAATAGATAACGCCACATTTCAATCTTCTGCTTCACTAACAAGTGGTTGCGTGAACTGCGAATGCAAACTTTGTCATAGATGGTATTCAGTAGGGATGGGATTGTTGGACTGTTGAAGACGGGAATCGACTAACCATGTCCAGGCTCCGTATAAATTTTCCAAAATGGGTTTGGATTTAATCCCCGGTCTTCTGGAAGGAATGCCGAAGCCCTACAGTTTAGTAATCTATTACTGGAAAAAAGATGTAAAACATCACAGCAAAAACAATTTGAATAATTTTAGATTCTATATTTACCACAATTTTTTTTATATAGATACAATTATAAATATTTTATATGGCAAAGTCCAATTCACTTATATTTTAAATTTCTTTCTGAATGGCCATGTTTAGTCACTCATTGGATATCTGATACGTGACGTCATGTGACAGAAAAGCCGTTATCGTGACGTTTTTTCTGTCATGGCATTTTGATATATACAGTATGTACCGTTTCAGAAAATTTTCATCAGAAATCAATTTAAATGCTAAAATTTATATCCAAGACTAGTCGCTTTCCATATATAGTAAATTCCTAAAACTTTATGAATGACGTAACATATCGTAACACATGAAATATAATAGAAAAAAAACATCATAACGTGCGTTGATACCCATATATTTACCACCATACATCCTATTATATAGCGACAGAAACTTATACAAAGCCTGTCAGATTATAGAGTTTCCAATCACGTGGTTCACCTTCCTCTCTGGTTATTATACTCTGTGGTCAGATTAATCTAAAGCCAATGTATTCGTTCGTCGGAAAAACTTCAATGAATAGCCACTAGAGGCGCTAATTCATAAGATTTTGTCTATAAAATCTATCCAAGGAAGTTGGGTCTGTCATGGATGGATCTTGTACATCATGATGTCTGTCCATGTGTCTGTCAGTTTAACTCAATTATAAGATCAATTTAACGATTGAGGTCAAATTAATACGAACTAATTATTAATAAAATATATTTAAAAAGCTTTTCAGATCAGATTTAAACAAAAATGAAGAGATTCCATCATTGTTATGGACTATTTGTGATGAAGTTTGGAATGTCCCACTGTTAGAAATCTCATATTGGAAAGCGGCATAAAACAATACAGAAAAAACGAGTTTTAGAAAGAACTAGAATTGCCTATTTTCCGAAACTGCAATTTATTTTTCATTTGAAAAATTGGTTCCAACATCAATAATGGACATACAGAATCAAAGATGAAATCATTAGTTCTGTGTATCCATTATTGGTGATGTATCCACAAAACCAATGATTTTATCATTGGTTTTGAGGATGATAGGGGTTTTGGTAAAATATCACCATCGGATTTCATGAAAAATCTGCTAATTAGTTTAAAACTTAGCAGGGATCAAGGATCATTAGCGGGGACACACAGACATGAGCAGTTTGTTTTTAGCCTACATTCCTTCGAAAAATAGGCTAAAAACAAACTGCGATTTTGGAATAATTTTATATTCTTTATTTACTACCAGTTTTTATACAAATGCAATTATAAATACTGTACTGTAAACCAAAGCCAGTTTAGTTAGATATGAAATTCTTAAATTTACGTTTGATTAATCAGCTCGACGTTTCCTGAGCATTCCTAACCGCTGCACATATTTCAATATTTTTTTAAGAATATTCATCAGAAATCAATTTAAAAGCTAAAATTTCTTTCTAGGTCCAACCTCTCTCTATATATATAGTAATTTCTTAGAATTTTTTTCGTAATTAAATGACATAACAGGTACGAAGGCGGCCGGATGGCTAAGTGGTAACGCTTTGGCGTGCCACGCAGAGGACCCGGGTTCGCGTATCCCGTCAGGCATCTCCTGAAAAGTTTTTCCGGGTTCTGATCCCGGTCTGGCGATCTCCATCCTGCCCCCTCTTCACAGATGAGAATGCAGTCCGAGGTTAGAACTGGCCTCTCCCCTTAGTAATCTCCCTGATTGGAAAGGGGCGTAAAAATGCAAAAAAAAAAAAAATTACAAAATTTAAATATCAAAATTCCTGTTGGGACTTCGTATTATTTTCTCACCATGCATCTAGTAGTATCTTGAATATTATAGTGAACGTAAACGTCGTGATCTGAAAACTTTATGACTTTTCTTGCTTTTTTCAAATATAAACATACTGTATTTGATCTTTATAACTAGCAAACGTTCAAAGATATGCTATAATTTTAATACAAATACATTTATTTTATATTTAAATTAATTAATGTTTGCCAATTATGATGTTATTTCACGAATTATCGCTTAATTAAAAAATTAAAGTGACTAGCTTTCATTGACCTTATATAAACAATAAACAAACATTTAATGTAGGCCTGTAAATGTGTAAATAATGAGCTTAGCAGTAGTTTTTGTTCACATCTTTTATTTAGTTAATAAATCATTCGACAAATTATTGGACGAGCGATTCTCTATAGAGGTTTCTGTATATTATTTTAATAGTTTTTATGGTTAAGATTACCTTGACTGCCTCGCGTTTTCGCCGCGCCGCGCGCATATATTAGATAATATGATCATATTATAAGATATGCATTATATGAAAATATAATTTAGTAGATGTTAATATCATTCACACGAATATTAACATCTACTTTAGTGAGCACGAAAAAAGTGACAAGCATTAAGGCGCACTATAACGTGATTTATTATGACGCGTCGCACTAGAGAGACGCGGAAACGCGTGGCAGTCAAAGTAGAATCGCACCACCTTTCTTCAATTATTAATGCAGATCAGCATTCACTATTGTTAAAGGTCTGTCGTGTATTATAGCTAGTTTTTTTTTAGTAATTTTTACATGAAAACCCAACATATATTATAAATAAATGCCTACAAACTAAATGGATTCAAAAGGTAAATTTATAAATTTGGTTCAATCTTTTAAAATTGCTTCTTTTAATGTATGTAAATTGACAGATTCAGAAGCATTTAAAATTACCATATATATTTTATATTAAAATTTAAAGGAAATTGTATCATAAAGAAAGAATCAAATGTTTATAATGATGTTAAAATCAAGATAGAAAGGAATGATGATGACAAGGATCAGCAAACAGAATTTGGGATCACTGAATGTAATGATGTTGAAAATATTAAAAAAGAAATTCAGGTATATCAAAAATTTATAAATTCCATCTATAGTGCATCTTATTATTGTGCATGCTTAACTTCTTTTTCACTCCCATGTTTACAAGGCCCCATTTATACTTCTGGAGGTCCTAGGTGCAACATCATTATGAGGCCCCAAAAGAATAAGTCTATTTCAGTTAATCAAATTAACAGAAATTCAGGTATATCAAAAGTTTATAAATTCCATCTATAGTGCATCTTATCATTATTGTGCATGCTTAACTTCTTTTTTCACTCCCATGTTTATAAGGCCCCATTTATACTTCTGGAGGTTCTAGGTGCAACATCATTATGAGGCCCCAAAAGAATAAGTCTATTTCAGTTAATCAAATTAATAGGCATATTTTTTTTTAAATTTATTGAAATTTAAAGTTCTATAATAACTCATTTAAGTAAAATAAAAATAACAACATTGATCATTAGCACATTGAAATTACATAACATTGATATACATATATTTGCATTAAAAAAGATTATAATCAAAAATCAGTTCAAATTTAAATTAAAAAAAATAAGTAAAAACTTTCTTACGGCTTTGATTTTAGCAAATAAATCTATAATGCTATCATAATCAATCGAGTCCATAACATCTAATTCAATGCATAATAACAGGTTCTTGTTTTATTTTGATGCTACTTGCTTCCTAAATAATTTTTATTCATTTCAACACTGAAACTGAGTAGCACTTGCATTTGCAAGTGCTACTCAGTTTGAGTGCAGGCACTGTCAAAAATATTTAAAAAATTGTTTCTGTGTTTGAAAAAATTGAATTTTCTTCCTTTATTATTATTTAGAATTTACTTAATTTCATCAATAAATTTTCAGGTTTTAAAATGTGGCCTCATAGAGCATGGGATCCCAGCTTGCACCTAATGTGCCTATGGTAAATGTGGCCCTGTATGTTTATATAGTTTCCAGCCATGAACTTAATTCATTTGTATAATTATTTTCAGATATTGTGAAGTTTGAATGAAAAAGTATCATTCTCTTTTAATTAATTAAATTACTTGGAGTATATATGTGATATATAGAACTAAACAAATTTATTGATTTCCGAAACAAAAGATTATTTTGGAATGGAATAATAAAAAAATTATATTAGAAACAATAGATTGTTTCTGATATAATAAAATAATTATATATTGTGTATATTATTTTCAAATTCTCACAAAAAATTTTTCATAATTATACATATAAAAATCTTGTTAATTTACATGTCTGCATAGATTAATATACTGCATGTTTAAATACTTCTCTAGCAATTTATCTCTGAAAAATTTGAAAAAAAATCAATATTTGCTATTAAAAACACATTAATTATGAAATATATGATATAAAACTTCTCTAGCAATTTATCTCTGACAAATTTGAAAAAAAATCAATATTTGCTATTAAAAACACATTAATTATGAAATATATGATTATTTTACTAAACAAGATTTAGCATTTTCTGATAGAAAAAAGAAAGTTAATCATAATTCAAATTTTTTATATGGATAGAAAATACATTATATTAGAGATTGTACACATTTGGAAGAATATGCAATTATTATTTTATGAAGTTAAGTAGCTTTATCATAGTTGCGGAAATTTTTGAAAAATGAAATAAATAGATTATGGATACACTTATTGATATTTTGGATGTGTGCCAAGTAGCAATTAATATAATTTTTTGTCTTTATAAAGTTAGTGTTATATTAACAGCAAAAATTTGATGTGAAAATATATCTGATATAATCAGTAAAGAGATTAAGTAAGAAAATTATAAAGAGAATCAATTATTCATATCATTAAATTAGTAATAAAGCATTGAATAATGGAATTTTTTAAGAATGGTGACAAATAGGTATATATGTAAATAAATGTGAATAGGGGAGAACACTAATACAGACATACAAGAAAATGTATTAAGATATGAATTAGAGCTTATGAATTATTATATAGAACAAAATTCAGTGGATTTAAACAAATTTTATGGATTAGTTGATCAATGATGATATATATTTTTTGTAAAACTGAAAAATTATTTTTGCTGATCAAAAAAAGTTTACATTATGTTACTTTCTTCAAACAGTTGACAAATATTGAAGATATTGATTGTGAAGATGAAGATTTTGATGATGAATGTGATTTTGAAAACAGTTCTTTAAGAGAAAGTAAGCAGTATGCAGTACTTAATTCACTTCAAGTAAATGATCCTTTCTATTCAAATGCAAGTTTAATCTATTTAAATGATGGAAACAAAACAATCAAATCAGGTATTTGAAAAATTTTAATTTTAAAAAAGATATATATGCATTTAAATAATTTTTTATACTTTTTTACATGTACAGTAGTTATATAAAAATGATGCTTTTAAAGATATTTGTTCTTTAAAATGACTTTTTTTTAACATTATTTAAGAAATTAAAGTGACTAGCTTTCATTGATATTACATCTTGTATTACATAAACTACATACAAACATTTAATATAGTTTAATATATTAAATGTAATATGTAAATACAGTGGATTCTGCTTAATTGGGACACGTCAGGCCAAGCCATTTTGTCCCAATTAAACAAAGTAATAATAAATTCTAAAATAAAATATGTAATTCGCCCCAATTAAATGAAGTAGTAATAAATTCTAAAATAAAATATGTAATTCGTATGGGACTAAGCCATTTTGGTCCAGCTGTCATCATTAAACCAAGTAATAATAAATTCTAAAATAAAATATGTAATTCGTAGGGATAAAAAAAATAATAATTAGGTACCTATTGTAATGCTTTAATAAAATTTAAAAAAATAATAATTAGATACCTATTTTAAGGATTTATTAAAATAGTAATAATTAGGTACTATTTTAATGCTTTATTAAAGTAGGTACCTAATTATTAGTTTTTTACCTAATAATTATATACCGGTACCTATTTTAATAATTTATTAAAATAGGTAGGTACCTAATTATTAGTTTTTTACTGATCCCCGTCTCGGCATCAGACAGCATTTTTCGTACTTTTATGATGTAGGACTTGTACCATAGGGCCTCTTCTGCAATTCGACGCATTGTGGCCTCACTCACACCCAATGTTTTTGCCAACTGCCTACCTGAAAGATTGCCCTGTATCCTCTGAGATGAGCTCTTGAGCTCTTTGGACAACTTCCGGTGTCCTTCATGATCTCCCCTGGAATGACTCTTCCTTGCCGGGTTGGCAGAACCTTCGATCTCCCCTGGAATGGCTCTTCCTTGCCTGGTTGGCAGAACCTTCTTCAGACTCTCTGAAGCACATATCTAGCAGCAACATCATAAACTGTCGATCTTGGATAGTTAAGCAACATTATAAACTGTCGATCTTGGATAGTTAAAGAACCGAATTATTTTGGGAAAGAGAACAACAGCACAAAGGCCTTCGATTATCGCTGCTCTCCGATTATATTCTGCACTGTGAAGGCCTTCGATTATTGCTGCTCTCCGATTATATTCTGCGCTCGATCTTAACCGATCAGCTATTTTGTACTTATTCTCAAACGCATCGTCTATCTGGCTTACTAAAACGTCAGCAGCATCATAGCGCTGACATAAAATATGGCGGGAAATTCAATTTGAAATTTGTCCAGATTTAGCTGACGCACCCTGTACACAAATTATTACAATAATATATAATCTCATAATGAACCAGGAATATTTTAAATTTTCAGGTTTTATGGCTTATCCAAATTATGGTTTATCTCAGTTTTGGCTTATTTTGAAAAGAACTAAAAGCATCAAGTTATAATACTGATTATATGATAAGTGTTAATTGCTTTCTCTCTCTCTTGAATTTGAAAGAGAATAAAGAATAAATTGCCAAATTATTGGAAAGTATATAGTAATTAAGAATTAGAAACTTCAATTTTATCTTATTTATTTTCATTTCAGATTATATAATATAATTTAATACCTTACAGTACATGAAATATGTTTGAACAAAAATTTTAATTGCAGTAGTATAATATAGATATATTAAGAACAGAATTCCAGTTAATGATTCATGACAAAATTATTTAGACTAATTTAAAGCCAGTCCCATTGAATTTATTTTGGTTTTGAAACTTAAACAGTAAGAATAGGAAAATATTAAAAATGCAAAGGAAAAATTTCAAAAATGAGGATGACCAATATCACATAGGTCTTTGTGTCTGTCAGCTTTAATAAAATTATATAGTAGACTTTCATTAATGATATTAATTGATTTTATGAAAGTCATCATTAATTAAGATTATTGTTAATTGAGTATAGGAAATGTTCACTGCTTAATTTGTTAAAAGATGATTCACAAGTTGACATTTTTCATTCTAAAAATATAATTCATATTGTTTAACACAGGCAAGCCAACATGTTTAACACATAGGCAAGCCAATTTTAATAAACAAACTTTATCTAATTATTATTTTTAAGTAAAAAACCTTTAATAAATAAACTTTATTGTAACAATATTAATGCATTAGTATTAAGAGAATCCTAAATAAATAATAAAAAACAAAGTTTGAATAGATATTTAAATAGAATAAAGCAATTATTTTATTTGTCTGAAACAATAATTGTTTTACAAGAGAAATGAAAAGCAAACTAATTAAACTTCAAATATATATATAAAAAGATACTCCTGATTAATTGAGACCTTTTGAATCATTTAGGAATGCTTTTGATTTGCCAGAATTGACAGATGTGCAGTATCTTGAAAATATTATAATTAGAGCACATTTTATCAAGAGGCAAAGTTGTGGCTCTTAATAGCTGTCTCTAATTACTTGATATTCCATAAAAATTTGGGTTCAATCTAAAATTAAAGAGCACATTTAATGATGTATTATTATATTGTCATTAGAAGAGCTTTCTCAGAGACAGTGTTCATCTAAAAAATAATAACTAATCAAAAACATGTAATATTGCAAAAAAATAATCCAGAATTAAAAAATTAGGATGTGTGTTACAATTTATAAGTGGCTACTTTAATTGATGATTTAAGAAATTAAAACAATAATGTCAAAGAATCACTTATAAGAAATGTCTTAGTACTCTATTTGGCTTATTTTATATATATATATACGGAATCCACTGTATATAAGTAATGAGCTTAGCAGCAATTTTTTGTGTACATAATTTATTTTGTTAACTAAATTGTCCAATAAACTGCTGGATGAGCAATTCTCTACCCTCTACAGATGTTTCTGCACATTATATTAGTAGTTTTATATTAATGTGCTTTAATTAAGTTAATTAAATTCATTAGGTCAAAGTGTCAGAATTTTATATTACTTTATTTCAATTCTTAAAGCAGATCAACATTCACTATTGTTAAAGATTTGTCATGTATTATGGCTAGTTTTTTTAGTAATTTTTACAAAGAAGATCCAATATATATAATAAATACAGGTACTCCTCACTTAATGACCATGTTCCGTTCTTTTGATTTGGTTGTAGAATGAATTAGTCTATAAGCAAGTAATTTGTTCATAAATTTTTAGAAAATATTGGAAACAAATCTCAATTTAAAAATTTATATCTTAATAATGCATAAAGTATTTTTCTTCATTTGATTTTGGAACTACGAATGCAGGGAATTACATGCAATAGAAGTTGTAAGCAATGCATATGGATGAAAACTAAATTTTTTGTTAAAAAAGCCATAAGCTCAGACATAATTCAAGCAGTCATTAAATAGATAGGTCATAAGCGAGGAATACCTATAAGTGCAGCAAAAAGAAAATATGAATTCAAAAGGTAAATTTATAAATTTTGTTCAAATCTTTCAAAATTTCTTTCTTTTATTAAGTGTAAATTGACAGATTCAGAAGCATTTAAAATTACTGTAAATATTTTATATTAGAATTTGAAGGAAACTGTATGATAAAGAAAGAATCAAATGTGTATAATGATGATGAAATGACGATAGAATCAAATGTATATAACGATGATAATATCAAGATAAAATCTGAAAGGAATGATGATGACAAGGATCAGCAAACAGAATTTGGGATCACTGAATGTAATGATGTTGAAAATATTAGAAAAGAAATTCAGGTATGTGCAAAAGTTTACAAATTCCATCTGTAGTGCATCTTATCATTATTTTGCATGCTTAACTTTTTTTTTTTCACTCTTATATTTATATAGTATTCAGCCATGAATTTAATTCATTTATACAAATATTTTCAGATATTGTGAATTTTGAATGCAAAAGTGTCATTCTCTTTTAATTAATTAAATTAATTAGAATATATATGTGATATATAGAACTAAACAATCTGTGGATTTCCAAAATACTTCTGATATAATGAAAAAAATTAAAAGTAAACGATAAGCCAAATAAGTAAGATAAATCATTTATTTGGTTGTCATTTACTTTTATTCAATATTTAAAGTAAGAAATATTTCATTATAAAAAAAAAAATTATATATTATGTGTATTATTTTCATTCTTACAAAAATATTGTTCATAATTACACTTACAAAAATCTTGTTAATTTACAAATCTGCATGTTTTCATATACTGCACATTTATAAAATTTCTCTTAAAAACACATTAATTATGGTCTATATGATTATTTTACCAAATAAATTCAAAACAGTTCACTCATTTAAGGTATTGCATTGATTAGAGTTAGCATTTTCTGACAGAAAAATGAAAGTTAATCATAATTCAGTTTTTAAAATATGGATAGAAAATACATTATGATATTAGAAATTGTATCCGTCTGGAAGAATATGCAATTATTGTTTTATGAAGTTAAACAGCTTTATTATAGTTGTGAAAATTTTTGAAAAATGAAATAAATAGATTTTGGATACACTTATTTTAGATGTATGCTATGTAGCAATTAATATAATTTTTTGCCTTTATATAAAGTTAGTGTTATATTAACAGCAAAAATTTGATGTGAAAATATATCTGATATAATCAGTAAAGAGAATAAGTAAGAAAATTATAAAGATAATCAATTATTCCTATCATTAAATTAGTAATAAAGCATTGAATAATGGAACTTTTTAGGAATGTTGACAAATTTGTAAGTAGGTATATATATAAATAAATATGATTGTCCTATCATTAAATTAGTAATAAAGCATTGAATAATGTAACTTTTTAGGAATGTTGACAAATTTGTAAGTAGGTATATATATAAATAAATATGATTGGGTATAAACTGCTATCATTTAAAAAGAACAGGAGGACGGTAAAATAGATTATTGAAAAATATCAATTTTTTGCCTAAATAATATGATGATCTAGTATATAAGAAAATACATTAAGATATGAATTAGAACTTATAAATTATTATATAAGAACAAAATTCAGCTGATCTAAACAAATTATATGGATTAGTTGATCAATGATGAAATACTATATTTTCATAAATAAAAGCAAACAATAAGCCAAATAAGTAAGATTAATCGTTTATTCAAAAACATTTTCAGCTATCCATGTAACCTGCTTTTGAATAAACGATTTATCTTACTTATTTGGCTTATTGTTTACTTTTATTTAATATCTAAAATAAGAAGTTTTCCTTTATTCATTACTATATTTTCTTTCTAAAACTGAAAAATTATTTTTACTGATCAAAAAAAGGTTACATTATGTTACTTTCTTCAAACAGTTGACAAATACTGAAGATATTAATTGTGAAGATGAAGATTTCAATGAAGAATGTGATTTTGAAGACAGTTCTTTAAGAGAAAATAAGCAATATACAGTACTTAATTCACTTCGAGAAAATGATCCTTTCTATTCAAACGCAAGTTTAATCTATCTAAATGATGGGAACAAAACAATCAAATCAGGTATTTAAAAAATTTTAATTTAAAAAAAAGATATAAAATGCATTTAAATAGTTTTTTTTTGTTTTTACATGTACAGTATTTATATAAAAATGATGCTTTTAAAGATATTTCTTTTCTAAAATCACTTTTTCTTTTACATTAAGTTGAAAGTCATGTTGTTTAAGGTCAAAAGTCCAAATTCTCTTCCATTTGAACTCAACTATAAATGTTAAATGTGGATTCCATTTTTACTTTGATTTAATACTTCAGAATTTTTTTAGTTGTTCATATTAGTCCATTAATATATAGGCAACCCTCGATTTACACTGGGATTAGATTCTGCTGTATTAGTTCACAATTCAAAATCTCAACTATAAATGTTAAACGTGGATTCCATTTTTACTTTGATTTAATACTTAAGGATTTCTTTAGTTGTTTATATTAGTCCATTTATAGGCAACCCTCGATTTACACTGGGATTAGATTCTGCTGTATTAGTTCACAATTCAAAACTTTATAATTTGAAGTAAAATTATAGGTCAGTTTCTGTCCTTTTCTCATCGGCAGAGGGAAACACACTCAGGTGGTCCCTTTGTTCTATTTACAGAAGTTTATAGAAATACATAGAAATTCATGTAAACCATGTGTAAACAATAAAATTATAAATGCATAAATTTCATAATTTTAAAACTATGTAATTTAAGGCTTTGTAAATCAAGGATTATTTATAATTATTTTATTCTGAACTCACTTTTCTCATTTCAACATTCTTAAAATCAGAGTAAAGATGCATTCTATTTTACTATCTTCAAAAATTTGTACAAATAATATCTAAAATTTTTAATAGTTTTTGTTCATTTTTTTTTTATTAAATTTAAAGAAAAATATTACTTTTATATTATCCTTTTGACACAAATTTTGCTTTGATATCTATAAATCATATATTAAATCAATAGTATAAATTAAAAGTAAAACACAAAGGAGAAAAAATATTATAAAAATTTATAAACACTTTTAATTTAATATATTTATAAATGCATTTGACAAAAGCTTACATTTATTGAAAATAATAAATTTAAATTATGACTTAAGAGTCATAGAAAATATTAATTTTAAATTACCAGATTATATTTGAGAAGTATAAGTTCTTAATTCATTTTTACAAAAATGTATAGTTTAATCCCAGAGTTTTATGGTTTCAGAGATACACATATGCATTAGTCTCTCTATTTTTATTAAATTTCCATAAAACTAATAAAAAATTCATTAAACAATTTACTTTTTTGCAAAAATATCACTTATGACCTTAAATTTTCTTATTTATCATAATTATATCTGTTAGATAGTGTCAATTTTTACCATACTTCTATTTCTGGAATTCTTGTGTTATTCCATTTCATATATACATTGTTCTTTGCAGCAACTTTATCACTAAAATTTTATGTTGAAAATTTTTAATATTTTTAGTAAAAAATGCATGGTACACTAAATGAAACTGAAGAGGGCTAAGATAGCCGAAATGCATATTTCTCTCAAAGTGCCATGTTTTATTGTATATTTGTATATATGAAGAAAATTTTTTGATATTAAAAATAAGTTTAAGAGAAAAAAACGGATCTCTTGTATTAGTGATAAAGTTGCTGCAAAGAACAGTGTACAAGTATATATGAAATGGAATAACACAAGAATTCCAGAAATAGAAGTATGGTTTCTTATTTATATTTAAAATATGCTCATAAATTTCATTTGGCCATGCTGTTTTGCTTAATGTGCAATTTCTTATACATATTGAATTTAGGCATTGAAGGACTTGCAAAATTTCCAATTTAAGCAGAAATTTTTTGTACAAATTAACTGCTTAAGTCAGGGATATATTGTACTAATATGTTCACTTATTATACAAAAATGAATGAAAACTTCATTTTAAAATGCTATTGCAGTCCTTATACATATTTAATGAAAAATATAGACTTAAAATTCATTGATTATATACTTTATATATTATTTAGCTTATTTTCAAAAGAAAAATGAGTCATGTAATCATGTGTTCAACTATTAATAATTTTTTGACTAATTAGAAGATTAAATGAAATTAATGAAAGTTATGAAAGATGCAAAGATATGAAAGTTTAGGAAAGTTTGCAAAGATGTTGGACATTAAAGATTATCTTCATGCTGCATTGTCAAATCTTCTTTTAATAACTTTTGACCTGTCAGTTTTTTTTTTATTTTATTTTTATATGCCCATGCCATTTAGAACGACATTGAAATTAGGTGAGTTAACTTTTTAACGTGAACCATTTAAAAATGATGAACATTTAAACTTTTGAGGTTTTTTTCCTAATAAGTTTAAAATTGATAGATTTGTAAGAACTTCAATGAAGAATTTATAACATTGACTTCTTTACCATATTTCATAATAATATTTTGTAGATCACCATGATGACATATTTTAATCCTGCAACTGTAATTAGATAGTTGCAGTGTTATGGCTGTTTAATAGCCATTTGTCTGTTCTATTTGTAATCATTCTAAAATGAAAGCATGTTTGAAAAATATGCAGTTAGTTACTATATATCTAGAACTGTTTATTAATTAGTAGAAAACCAAAAACACCAAATAAAGTATAGAATATTTATAACTAAATGTTTGTATTTTAAAATGATTTTAGTTGAATTCACTAGAAGTAGAATTTATTTTAAAATTACCATTAATTGTTATTTTATTTACAGACCTTTCAATAAGATTACTATTATTCAAATGTTTTCAAAAATTTGAGATCTATAATAAATATTTCAATATAATGTACATTAATTGACTTTCATGACTAGAAGACAATAATTAATGGCAATAGCTGAGTTTTATTAAAACTAATTCATCTTGATTGTACACCTAGCCCTTGATTTGCACGACACTCAACTTACACGGTTTCGCTTTTACATGGTTTTTAAATGAAAACAAAAAAATTTTTTTTGGGTTTTATTTTTATTGTTTTGCATTATAAATTAAAAGAGTATCATATTGTCACATTTTGTGGGTTTACGAGTTTGTAGAGATTAATAAAGAAAGAATACAGCAATATTTAGTATAGTCCAATTTCTTTACACACAAAACAAAATAATCGTGTTTCACTATAACTAAATTCAATACAAAATCCGATAATTATCTCATACAACACTAATTTATGTCTTTAATTCAGAATAACTCACAGTTCTTAGTCCACTTTCGCTTTCACAATTTATCACTCACTATTAACTTTTACTTCCAAGTCTCGCAATTCAATTAACTTGCTTCTGTGTTCAATGAAGAACGAAGCTGCAGGACGCATCAAATTTTTTTCTGATGAGAAAATTTTTGCTGTTGATGCCAAAGTAAACCGAAGAAATGACCGATGGCTTGCCTATGATCTTGAAGATGTCCCTGTAATAACTAGGACGAAATTTCCGACCAGTGTTCACGTCCTAGCTGTTGTTTCCAGTGAAGGTGACGTCATGCCACCGCATGTCTTGAGAGCTGAGTGTATATTTATTTTTTCTTCTTCACATTTATAATTACACATTTCTTCACATATTTTAATTGTTTTTAATAAATCATAATAAGATTTTATTTTATTGTATAATTCTATTTTATTATTAATTTTTTAAAATGAGATGTGTTATTGCATTGGTCTCAAACTGGCAGTTCACAGGCTGCATCTAGCTCATAAAGCAATTTTGTACAGATCACAAAAATGTTTTAACTGTTTGTTTAAATACATGTTAAAGTTGAGAAATTATTACAATTTAACATTAATAAAATAACAATATAAAGTTTTAAAGGTTATAGTACTCAATCTGTGCTCTGCTATCAATAACTACAGTATCAGCAAAGTATTTTCCTTTCTTATAATTTTGTTTAAGAATATTTAATCCTTCATTTCCTTTCGAATTATGCATTTGGTCTGCATACAATTCAAGTTTGAGACCACTGATTTACTGCATCTCTTTAATTATATATTCATAACATCCAAAACTAAAAATATGGTAATTTTATATATCCATTAAGTTGAGAATTAATAATTGAGTGATATTATAATGATAGAGTTGCTTTTTTGTTTATTATTATTATTCCTAGATAATTTTTAAAAATTAATTAATTGAATGATAATACAATCTGACTCTGTTAACATGCAATAGTCAGGGTCCATGGTTACTAAACCACAGGTTATTTGAACCACGAGTTACAGTATTAATATAAATTAAGTGATAATATAAGTTCCAACACTGATATGAATTTTCTGTGTGATTTGACAAATACAAAATGGTTGAACGTGCAGATAACCTCATTGATCATGAGATTTAATGACAAAGATATCTAGGAGTGATATCACAAGCGATTGCTTATTAAGGTAGCCATGGTAAAACCATGTGTTAAGCAGACTCACATGTTAATGGGGTCCGACTGTATATTAGGATTTTACATAATATGCAAAAGTGTTTTTTAAAGTTAATTCATGCTATGAAAAATAGAATTAAATCATCAAAAATCAGCACAAAGAGTAGAGAAAATATATTTTTTTCAACTTAAAATAATTTTATTGAAGCACTTTTGACTCTTTGGGTCCTCTTCAGTACTCAATACAGAGCAATATAAACTTCAAAACACAGTTTTTGACTCAATTCAGTTTTGAATTGAAAACCCAATAGTCTCCAAATGCTAAATAAGTGAAAAATAAATGATAACCTTTGGAAAGTAGGCTTTTATATTACTTTTTTATTTTATTAATTTTATATCATTTTTTTCTGGAACAACTTATTCATTTTGCAACTATATAATTCCTCATTTTTCTTTACCTTAGTAATAGTTCACAACTCATTCTTCTTCCCATTAGCCATCCATTTTCTCTATCATAAAATTTCAATTCATTCCATAGTTCCTATCAACATACTTGTTTGTTTTGCTAAATTTTTTTTTTTCCCCACTTTCTTCATCCACTTGCACTCTTTTTCTATTCATTATTGTCTTCTTATCCCCAGTTACTACTGCCAATTGAGTATCATTCTGTTTCTTTGTCAATTTGAAGATGGTTCTCTATATTGAGACTGAAAGTATTTGTTTTTTATGAATTATATGTAAGTAATTTGCATTATTAAAGTCTAGTTAATTTAGTGTCATTGTTTATTGCATCCTTATTTTTATACCTTTTAAACATGTATAACATAGATATATATCTATAAGAATATTGAAAATGCAAAAGGAAGATTATTCTTGCTTTGGCAAAAAAATTTAGTCTAATTGTATTGGTTTAAGTCTATTTTTAATAATAGAATATAAATTGAAAGTTTAAAAAATGAAACCTATATGAAGTCATTAACTTCTTTTTTTAATCCAGAAAATATCAGTGATGTAGAGGATAGTGATGAAGATTTAGAAACTCAGGATGAAGAACTGGATGGAATACCATCTGACCAGCAATTAAATTACTGTTTTGGAGATAATTCAGATGATTCGGATGATAATGAAATACACCAAGAATATTTAGAGAGTGATACTGAAAATGAAGAAGAAAGTACTGAAACATCAGGTTTTGGATGGAATTCAGATCTTTTTACTCCTAAAATTGTTGAGTTCACTGGGAATCCTGGACTTAAAGTATGTGCACCATCAGATAATAAATTCAAATGGTTAGAATTGTTTATCACTCCAGAGTTAATAAAAAATATTGTTAGTGAAACAAATCGATATGCAAATCAATATTTCTCATCAAAATCTGCTTCATTTTCAAAAGACTCTCCATTCTTTGGACGGAAAAAGAAGGAATGGAGACCTGTCACTAAAAATGAAATGTATCAGTTTCTGGGATTATATTTACTTACAGGTATAAATAAAAGGCCAGATTTTAAAATGTATTGGAGTAAAGATGATCTTTTTTCTTCAGATATTTATAAAAAAGTAATGCGACGGGAAAGATTTTTCACAATATCAAAATTTTTGCATTTCTGTAACAATGAAAATATTCCAAAAAACAATAATGATGCACTTATAAAAATTAGAGAAGTAGTGAAATATTTTACTGATAGATTTAAATCAGTATATATTCCCGATAAGCAAATAGCAATAGATGAAGCTATGTTAAATTGGAAAGGAAGGTTAGGGTTCAAAGTGTGCATGCCAGACAAATCTGATAGATGTGGAATTAAATCATATGCTTTGGCAAATAGCAATAGATGAAGCTATGCTAGGGTTCAAAGTGTGCATGCCAGACAAATCTGATAGATGTGGAATTAAATCATATGCTTTGACTGAATCATTAACAGGCTACATCTGGAATCTTAATATATATTCTGGTGAAATCAAATCTGTTCAAGAAACTGTATTATATCTGTTAGACAGACTTATTGACAAAGGTTATTTTTTGTTTATGGATAGCTTTTATAACAGTGTCAATCTTTCTGAGCTGTTACTTTCAAAAAATACTTATGTATGTGGAACACTACAGAGGAAAAGAGGTGAACCAAGTGAAATTGCAGAAAAGGCAAAGATTTTAAAACAAGGGGAAACATTCTTCATGAGTCGAAGACAAGTATGCATTCATGTGTGGCGTGATAAAAGAGTTGTAAAAACTATATCCACAATGCATGCTCCAGAAATGGAAAAAGTGAAAAATAAAAACAATCCAAAAGATATTTTAAAACCTGTATCAGTTATAGACTATATTAAATATACAAAAACAGTGGATAAGTGTGGTCAGATGATAAAATCTTACTCATGTTTTCGTAAGATAACAAAATGGCAGAAAAAAGTTCTTTTCTGTCTTTTAACTATTTCTTGTACAAATGCATGGATTCTGTATAACAAACAATTTCCAAATAAACAGTCTGCATTATCAAATTTTATGCTTAGTATAATTGATGAGATGCTGAAGAAAAAAGATAAGAATATCCGTACTCAATCAATACCATATTTTTCCAATTTGAATCCTGTTAAACGTCTTTCGGGAATGATTTCAGACCACACAATGATATGTAATAGTCCTGGAAGAAACGGACATTCTAAAGTACGAAACTGTATAGTTTGTAGAAAAAACAAAAACAAGAAACGTTCAGTTTTTCGTTGCCAAGAATGCAATGTTGTGTTATGCAAAATGCCTTGTTTTAAAATTTATCATACCAAAAACGAATACTAAATTATCATTTGATTTGCTTTTGAATTATATGTATCAAGTAATTTTATTATTTCTTATATTAACTTATATGTTGTAATTCTATATTATTTTTAAATATGTTAGTAATAAATGTTATATTTTTCTATTCTATGTACATATTATTTTGTAATTATCTTGGACTAATTTTTATTGTATCCTATTCATTTACAAATTATTCATGTACAGTATTCAATTTATTATAAATTAAATTATTTGATTACATGAATTTTTAATTTATATATATTGTGCATTTTTAAATTTGTAATAACAAAAATATGAGAAGTACTTTATTCCAATCAAAGTTATCAATCACATTGCTAAGATATAAGGAGATAATAGAAAACAGTCATAAAGTAAAATAGGTAAGATTCTACTTTAACTGCCTCACACTTTTGCAGCACCATGTGCACATATTAAAGTCAATGCTTTTAATATAAACTCTATTGAGCTGAGCATGAAAAGTGACGTCATTAAGGTGAAGTATAATTTAGTTTTTAATTTAATGATAAATTAATAAATAAATTATATACAGTAAATGGTAAAGCAAAATAATTTACATTCTCATTACAATATTTTTTAAATATAAAGAATATATCAATTTATCATCATCTAAGACGGGTGTCAAACTGGCAACCCGCAGGCTGCACATGACCCTTGATGAGATTTTTTTGTGGCCCCCTATGCTCTTAACTAAAATGAAAATGAGACAATATGTTATGAGATAATAGGAAGTAACTCTTGCTTCATATATGCCATATACTATGATACATTTTATTAAAATAAAAAATAGCGTAATTGCACAAGTGTTTTTTCGATTGATCTTATCGGACATATACATACAGATGACACTAATCTTTCAGATCAGCGACACAAACTAAGTGCTTTCCTGCAAGGACTACAGAGTTTGTGTGACATTTCTTACTAAAAAACAAAAAGCCATAAATGAGAAGCTATATTTTTTTTTTCGATAGACAAATACAATAATTAAGTTTTAAACAATCCCTCTTTGAAGGATGCGTTAACGGGTTTGTTAAAGATTTATTTGTTGTGTTATTAACTTATTTAAAAAATTTAAATAGTTACGGATATTTGAATTTATAAAATTTTAATGTAAGCTTTTGTTTTTATATAGAAAATATGACTTTTAATGCTTAATAAAATATTAAAGATTGATAGCGGGGAATTAAATTTAAAAAAAACATACATAATTAAAAGCAATTACATAGTAATTACTGTATATATTTTTGTATTATGTTCATTTGATTATACAATGTTTATAATTATCCTATCTATATTTCTGAATCCTTACTCTAAAATGTAATTTTGAAAAAATTTAAATGTGATGTGGCCTGTGGCATTTTACAGGCTCATTAAATGGCCCTTGAATTAAATGAGTTTGACACGCCTAATCTAAGATGATGAATACTCAAAGAAAATTTTATGAAATTGCTTGTTTTCCTAAAGTGATTAGTGCAATTGATTGCACATATGTAAGAATTATAAATCCTGGTGTAATCAATCCCAAAGATGTATGAATTGAAAAAATATTCATTAAATGTGCAGATAAATGAATTTTTAGAAAGCAATGGTGGCCAAATTGTGGTTCGTGAGCCACATGCAGCTCTTTGGTATCTTCAGTGTGGCTCCATACCATGAAAGTTAATATGAAGTAAATACTTACTTAATTAAAAAAATAAACAGTGATACCTCGGATCATGAACAAATCGATCTACGAACACCATTTATGAACGATGCTTCAGTTCACGAACACACATGCACGGAATGCATGGAGTGCACGACTTGCAGAGCACAAAACCCTGAGCACAGCCTCGCCCCAGCAGCAATCCAGTTCGCCCAGCTCATATGGGTTACAGTAAACAGCCTCACCCCCAGAAGCAATCCAGTTGGCCCTGCGTACAGCCTCGCCCCCAGCAGCAATCCAGTTCGCCCAGCTCATATGGGTACAGTAAAGTTCCCACAAGTGTTGATGTTCGCCTAGCTCATATGGGTACAGTAAAGTTCCAACAAGTATTGATACAGTTGGCCCAGCTCACATGGGTACAGTAGAGTTCCAACAAGTGTTGATATTTTCTTTATTTAATTAAATTTATCCCTTATTATGGATCTCAAAAAAATTCAAAGTATTAGTTATGGGTACAGTAGAGTTCCAACAAGTGTTGATATTTTAGTTTTTTTCTGATTTATCCCCTTATTATGGCTCCCAAAAAAGTTAAAAGTATTAGTGAAGGTACAGTAAAGTTCCAACAAGTGTTAATATTTTAGTTTTTTTCTTTATTTAATTAAATTTATTCCCCTTAAGGCTCCCAAAAAAGTTAAAAGTGTTAGTGAAGGTGGTGTTAAACATGCATTCTAATATTACTGTTATATTTATTTCCTTTCTGTATTATTTCCACACATTAAAAAAAATTAAAAGTATTAGTGAAGGTGGTGTGAAACATGTTTTCTTCAGCTCCCAAAAAGTTAAAAGTGTTAGTGAAGGTGGTGTTAAACATGCTTTCTTCTGTTACTGTTATATTTATTTCCTTTCTGTATTATTTCCACACATAAAACCATATTAAGTGTTAGTGAAGGTGGTGTTAAACATGCTTTTTTCTAATATTACTGGAGTGTTAGTGAAGGTGATGTTAAACATGCTTTCTTCTAATATTACTGTTGTGTGTTAGTGAAGGTGGTATTAAACATGCTTTCTTCTAATATTACTGTTATCCTTTCTGTATTATTTCCACACATAAAGCCATAACATGTTAAAAATTATTTCTGTATTATTTCCACACATAAAGCCATAACATGTTGAAATTTTTTATAGGAAAAAACGTATTATTTGGATTTACACATTAATTGCAATGTGAAAAATTGATTCGGATTACCGAACTTTTCAGACTACGAACAGGATCAAGGAACGGATTTTGTTCGTAAACCAAGGTATCACTGTATAATTTTTTATCCAAATAATCCTATTATTTGGATAAAAAATTTTTTATTTATTGTAAAAAGTAGTATGCATCTACATGAAATATATACACGTAAAATATATAATCAATAATTTTTGAAACCACTAATAAGATTACCCGAAAAAAATAATGTGGCTCTTATTGACCCAGAAAGAAATTGATTGCAACTCTCAACTATTTGAGATTCTCCTATATGGCTTGTAGTGACACGAAGCTTGGCCACCCCTGTTAGAGTTATTTTTTACATATTCAATATTTATTAATAAATTAAGAATATTTGAATTAGATTTTTTAAAAAACTTGTTTAGATATCTGTAAATAACATATTCTCTACTATATAGCCTATATTCCATAACTTATTAAATTAAACTTATTAATTTCTTGGTCGTAAAATAAAATAGAATACATATATATATATATAATAAGAGAGTTTAAATGAATTTTTTTTTCTTACTCTCTGAAATTTTTGGATAGAAAAGATTACATCCTGTAAATAATAGCTGATTAAGCTGCAAATAAATAGAAGTCTTTTATGAAAAAATTAGATTACAAAGATGTTGAACAAAGAAGTTCTTGCTTAGAACTCAGTAAGAAGGAAACACATTAAGCTCATTTTCTTCGAAATTTCTATTTTGTAATGTTCTTGAGCTTTCTTTCGATCACTTCTGGCAGACAATATCCTCTTCATTGAGAACATTTTTCCAATAATCATAATTTTAAAAATATTTTTTCTTTCTTGTTATTTTAATTAAAATATTTCTTTCTAAGCAGTTATTTTGTATAGTTAAAAATAGCTCTTCACCAAAAATAAAATTTTTAACCGACTTAATAAAGTGTACATTAAATTTATATCGATTATTTAATTAATAAACAGAAAAATTAGTTTATTTTTATTCCTATAAAGCGAACTATAAAATTATTTATAGTATAGAAAATTTAATAAATAAATGATCAATTAAAAAAAAAAATTATTATCGTTTTAATCAGCAATTTTTAAATCCTCGAAGAAAATTTATTTATTTTTAGATGAGAAAAATTTTTCTTAGTAATTACAAATTTTTTTTAATCTGAATTAATAATAAATGTAAATATTGATAAATAAACTTTGATTCAATTAATATTTACTTCAAGAAAATATTTCATTTCTTTTTGGTGATTTTTTTTGCTTTTTTTTTTTTGAGATATAGGCACTACTAATATATTAATAAGTGTGTTTTATAAATAAATAAATAAATAAATTTAAATTAAAGTTAAATTAAAAAAGATAAATTAATAAAAAAAGGTAGTATCTAAGGTAAAAAAAGCCAATTACAGATTTTTGGTTTTTGAATTTTAGAATTAGTTTGAGACGAATGAAATTACTTAAAGCAGGATTCAAAACATTTTTGGAAGAAACAGGCCTATTAATCTCAAGAAAGTTTTACATCTCTCAAGGCCGGATTAAGACCTTTAGATGCCCTAAGCACTAACTAATTTTTGTGCCCTTTCTTACACTTGTAATTCAAAATATATTAAACGTACTTACATTTTAATAGAGTAAACAGCCAGAGCTGAGTGTGCTATTGGAATAGTCATTAAGCAAGTTTGAGGTTGTTTGAGGCTTTGAGACTTTGAAAGCAAGAATGAGATTATGAATGCACATGCAATTAACACTAGTGACAGTTGGCAACTAAACTAACAACTTCTTAGGATATGGTCAGGCTGGTAAGCGACAGAACTAGTCTTTTGTAGCTGGCAACAATTTCAAACATACAAGTTTTCGTTG
This sequence comes from Olivierus martensii, assembly GCA_000484575.1. Classification (NCBI taxonomy): domain Eukaryota; kingdom Metazoa; phylum Arthropoda; class Arachnida; order Scorpiones; family Buthidae; genus Olivierus; species Olivierus martensii. The sequence continues at coordinate 48,318 of AYEL01055726.1, forward strand.
AACTGGCCAGACTGACGTAAAGCGATTGTGACTAATCGCTAAGCGCTTGAACGACTCGCTCAGAATTCAAACGAGTTTGATTTTAGCGCGACAAACGAGGCGACAAGTCTGTTCTTGTGGAACTTAAGTAATGAATTCCAGCAGCATTAATAGAGAACATTTGATTTCAGAAGTTCAAAGCAGTTCTGTATTATGGCAAGACACCACACAAAAATTTTTAAAATAGAAATATTACCGATAAATTGTGGGGGGAAGTGGGAAATGCTTGTGGTATACCTGGTAAGTACAGTAACTTGTAAATTTATAAAATTCTTATGATTTAAATAAATTAATGGATATTTGCAATAAATTAATGGATATTTGCGTAGAAGGATTGATGAAAATCATCATCCGAAAGAAGAAAGAGTCGTAATTTTCTTGATAATACCATTATGGCGACTGAAGTCGAGAAAGCCGCGTATCAGTATGGCCAGAATGTCGCCAGCTACTAATCTCTCTATCGCTAATCGTATGTTGCTTGTCGCTACGCGCTTATCAGCCTGGCCGTACCCTTATGAGCTAGTACCCTTCACTTGCGCTGTTTCAAACGCGTCTAGACTTGTTCAAAATTCTATAGTTTCCAATCTGCGAGTACAGTGTACTTCATTTTGCAGAATAAACTTGATGACAGAAGAGAGAATACTTTATAAACAGAACTTATTCATTTTTTATTAAATTTTGAAAATGGCTATAAATTTAATTAATTTAATAATTTAAAATGATAAAATCGGCTATGAAAAATTTCTGTGGTACCCTCCCTTCCCTTGATGCCCTAAGCACGTGCTTACTTCGCTTATAGGGTTAATCTAGCACTGATATATCTTAAGGCAGTTTCGCATAGCCAGCGATTTGCGATAAGCGAGAAGAAACATGCGATTATTGTCGTTATTTTGTCGCAGTCGCTATCACGATATTATCGCGCATCTCGGCGATATTCGCAAAAAAGGTAGAATTTGGCGAGAAAAGACGTTATCGCTTAAATCCAACCCGACTGGATATTTTCGCTGAAAATCGGCGATTTTTGAAGAACAGTGACGCCATCTTAGATTTCGCCACATAGGGAACTTTATAGTTTAACAAATTGAAGAACATCTATAAGTAATTATGGCGATATATCAGAACAAAAAGAAACTTGAAATGGACAAAAGTAGCGACATATATATTTCAACAACACTGATCGTTTCGCCATGTTAATTTAATTCTAGAACCGCGTTGCCAGCTGAGAAAAGAGAGTTGTAGCTAAAAAATTCGCATTTTATGTGATAAGTACAGTTTTATCGCAGCTACAATCTCAACTTCGATTTAGACGCTGCTTTTCTCTCAGAACTCAACTCGCTGATTTTAACGCATAGCAAATCGCTGTCGCTGGCTATGTAAAACCGCCTTTATACTATATACAGTAGACTCCCTCTTATCCGGTCTCTATTTAACCGGCCTCCGCTTAAACCGGTCACATTTTTGTCCATCTATGAATGGGGAGAAAAACGAATAAAAATTAATGTCATTCGGTAGGAAAAAAGCGTTTAAATCCGCGATAAGATCTATCGAACAGAAAGATATTTCATCTGCCATTTTGATATGATTTCTTATGAAAAATGGCGTAATTTTGCTTCAAAAAAACGAATCTAAATCGGAAAGACAAATTAAGGTTAATGATTTGGTTTAATAAACCTTTAAATACTTTTTTTTTATTTAATTTGCAACTTATAAATGGTATTTTGCACGTATTTTCGGATTATCCGGCCTAAGATCCACTCTCATATGGGCCGGATAAGAGGGAGTCTACTGCATTTTGAATATATTTTTTTTATGCATTTAATGTATGATTTATATGATTATATTTAAAAATTTTGATTATTAAATGAACGTTTATAAAAATTAAATGAACTAGGTTAAATAATATTGGCTAATAATATAATAAGTAATAGACTAAGTAGAAATATTTTCTTTAAATATATCTTGGAAAAAAAATAACTCCAGATTTTACGTTACTTCTCCATCTGTACTAATAATGCCAGTTATAAGATTCAATTAAATTTCATCTCTTAGTATATAAATCGATCCAAGTATAGTTTTTAGTCCTAAATTGTTTATTTTTCCTCTTCTTTGAAGTACAAAAGATTGACTGTTGTTTGCTTTCATATTACCCAAATTCAATTCTGTTTAATTGTTGGATTGACTTTTTTTAACTGTTGGATTGACTTAACCTCTTCTTTTCAGCATAGAATCAAAGCAGAAGTAAAAAAAAAAAAATATGTTTGAATTTATAATTATTAAATAAATCCAATATCAAAATCTAAAACAATTCAGATATTTTAAATCATTTTTTTTTTTAATTTTCGTGAATGATTTATTATCTAGAAAGCATCTGAATGTTGGAATTTTCTTGATTTTTGGATATTTAACAGTCGAAATTATAACACATATATATACTATAATGAAAATATATAATATTGGTAATGTTTTATAATTTCTGATGCTATTGCAGAATGATAAAAGTCAGAAAAAAGCAGTTCAAATATAAAAAAATCATTTTGCGGATTACAAGTTGTAACTTGTTTTTCAGTATTGCGTTTTTTTTCAATACTAATGATATAATTAAAAAATAAAATATTTTATTTCTAAATTATATCATCAATAGTGAAAATTATGCCATTTTAGTTCCACAAAATTATGCCATTTTCACGAAATATTGGCTGATGATATACATTTTATGAAGAGCGCGTTGCAATCATCGATCGATAATATATATAAAAGCTTTGAAACTAAAATCTAAAACTGGATAAACTTAGTAACTTAAAACTTCGTGAAAAAAAAAAAAAATAATCGAAAAAATGCAAACACGCGAATCTCATTTGGATTAAATCAATAACGTTTGATTTAAAAAGGACAGAAATATTTTCGATTGTCTTTCGATCACGTCCACGTTCAAAATGTCACATATCAAGTGATTTTGTGAACCTAAATAAATATTTTTTCCCCTCAAAATAATAATAAAATAAAAAATGTTAGGATATCATACTGCAAAAATACATAAAGAGGTTAACTTCAATTCAAAATGACAAATCGTATAACCAGTACGGACACTTTTTATTCGTGTTTTTGAAACACAGGATTATAGTAATCCATACATAAATCCTATCCTATATAGAATTCTTTCTGGACGTGTATTATGTCTTCAAGAATATAACGTAAGAGATTATCCACATATAATCTTTTGAAAATCCGTAAATTCGCCTTATACCTTTAACATCCTCCTTATCTTCATTATATAATGTATGACATCATTTTCTGTGCAATTTTAACTATTAATTAGACAAATATTCGATTTATGATAACCAAAATAACATAATTAATCGTATCAACCAAAAATTTCTTTCTTTTTTCCCTCTAGTTACAGAAATTTTACAGTAAAATTTTCATTGCTATAATGCAATTTTCCTTATCTTTAAATTTAAAAAATTTCGCTTTATAAAGCAGTATAATAAATTTATGCATTAATTTAAATTATAATATGTTATCCAAAGTAAAAAAATAATAAAATTTCAACATATATTATTATTTTTTTCATAGTTAATATCAAACAAAACATGTAGAATAGAGAAATTCATATGAATAATAACTGAGTAAAATTTTTTATATTCTTTTGAGTAATATCCATTTTTTTATTATTTTTATATAAATTTGAATATTTTATACGGCGAAATTTTTGATATATAACACTAAAACAAAGGTAAATTATTTAAATCTCGAAAGAAGATAAAATGTTCTTGTTATTATACTGATTGTCACACACACTGTTTTTACTTTCTGTATACAAACAAAAAATAAAATTATGACATAAATAATGAAAATCCCTCATAAATTTAGAACTTAAAAATTTTTTTAACTCGATTATTACCACTTTACATAAAAATGAAGAATAAAAATATGTTAGAAAAGTATTCCTCCAAGCAATCAACAACACACACTCTTCAAACTTTATCTCTTGTAAATATTCTTGTTTTATTTTTATCCATATTGTACATTTAAATACCGAAAAAAATAATATTTTTAAAATTTATGTTTTCTAATATACTTAAAATAGATTTAGATAGCGTTAACATTTTAAAAATATATTAAAAAAATAAAAAATAAGTATAATCTTTATAAATTTCTTTTTTAAGTGAATATTTTCCTTTTAAATCCCTTGTTTTTAATTCATTTTGTCATTTTTAATATTGTTAAAAATATAGAATTACTCTTTTTTACTTTTCTTTTTAATAAAATAAAAAATAAATTAATTAAACATTAATTTTTAATTTAAATGGTTTTTATTTAACACAGCTTCAGATTGCATTTTTCCTTATGTTAAGTTATAAGTTACTGAATTTTTGTTATTATTTAAAACATATACTGAGAGCATATAAGATGACTCAATCGACCTACATCCACAATACCTCCATATGATAGTACGATAGATTTTGGAAAAGTTAAATACTAGTAATGTTAATTTACGTATACAACGTATTTATAAGTTTTCTGTTAGTTTTATTTTTATTATTTTTGATCTTTTAATTTGATTTTAAAAGTTATGTTTAAG
>AYEL01055727.1:0-17539 GCA_000484575.1 Olivierus martensii
TTTTTTAAGTGAATATTTTCCTTTTAAATCCCTTGTTTTTAATTCATTTTGTCATTTTTAATATTGTTAAAAATATAGAATTACTCTTTTTTACTTTTCTTTTTAATAAAATAAAAAATAAATTAATTAAACATTAATTTTTAATTTTTTTTCTTAATAATGAAATTTATAAGTAAGCTACAGATGAATATAATAAAAATAGAGAAAATTTGTTAAGATTTATCTAACAGCATTAACTTTATTAACTGCAAAAATAAATTAAGAGATAATTTATATTTTACTACAAGTAATTTAGAAGGGAAGAGAAGCTTTTCTTTGTAGACTTAATATACTTTAATGAAATGTCCGTTGAATTATCCTCTAAAGACTAAGAAGAAAAAGAGAACACTTAAAAAACAAATGGAGCAAAAAAAAACTAAAATTATTACCCACTAATATTGTTAAATTTAGGAAACTTTAATGGGTTATTTGTCGGTTTTTTTTTCTATCAATGTGATGAAATATATCGGATATTTTTCTTATCTGAGGTTTTGTTTGTATGTGCAAAATTTTTGTTTTTATATTAGGTTTTTTTTATATACTGGAAGCTTTGTTCTTGTTAAACTCTCCCAAGAGGTATAGACATTAAATCTAAGGATATCTAAGAATATATTCATGAGACTCTCTCCGAGATAAAAATACAAGAATTCATTTATTTTATGAAAGTGTTAAAGTAGTGATTGAAACAAAAATAGTAACACTGTACATCTATAATTATTTTATAACTTTAAAATATTTAAAAAATATAATTTATGTAAAAATATAAATGAGATTTAATATATATTTTTTGCAGGAATTTTTCATGACAATTTTTCAAAATAAGTTTTTTTTTAGATTAAAATAAAAATCCTTTTTATGTTTTATCATCTGAAGAGTTGAAATTTTTTTTTCTCCAGAATATTTGAAAGAAATGTTGTCATCTCAGTAAACAAATCATAAACGAAACATTTCTGGATGTTTATTATTTTGCCTAAGGATGGGAACAAAATCATTTTCTATGTTATATATATTTTTTCTTTTGTTTTTAGTTTATATAAAATTCTGTGCCATAAAGATTATAATTCATAAATTTTCACAAAAACTTAACCAAATTTTCTTTTCATATTTATCACAGAATCAGGAATTTTTTTTTTTTTTGCCTTCTTTTTTTTACACTTTACGAAAATTTTTCATACTCGCCGACATTTTGAATATATATGAAACGATTTTAAAATCCTTTAAACTATTCAAGAAAATATTTACCGAAAATATTTTTTAAATTATTGAATAAGAAAGTGGAGTTTCTATTAATAGACCGTCTGCATATATATACCTTTCCTTAAGTATTTTTTTTATCAAGATTTATCATATTATTGATTCCAAAATATGATAGCATAAAATAATATTTGGAAAATAAATATCCTTAATTTATTTTTCTTTTATTCTTATCGAGAAAAAAAAAAAAAGTAAACTAACAAGAAAAATTCAATAGAAAATTTTATTTTGTGCTATTCAGTTTCGAGGAAAAAAAAAGTAAACTAACAAGAAAAATTCAATAGAAAATTTTATTTTGTGCTATTCAGTAACAAATAACCGGTATCAAATTTATCATTAAACCGTTTTCTATGGAATTTTTTTTATATATCAAAATGAATATTTTATTCTCTGAATTTTTCTGATATATTAGTGAATTTTATGTGAATAAATTTATTTAATTAACCTAAAACTAGTAAAAATTTAAGTCCAACAGGTATATTTGTGTAAATGTATGCAAGTGTTAAGATAACAGAATTTTCGTGACTTACACGTTAGCTATCAGGAAAACTTTACTAAATACATACTTATGTGTCTTTATGCAATTGAAATTCGGTCAGTCAATGTGTCAAACTAAGCGTTTATGTGCTTTTCGCATGAGAAATCAAGCATCGAAATCTCAAGAGAATCAACCTTTTCCTATGTAAGAGAGACTACATTTACACTTTATTCCTGTTCAGGTAGAATAAAGTAGAAGAATAAACGTGAATCTCCACACGTCCGAAATCACTGAATATATTTCTTTTAACCGCATCGCCTTACTGCATTCAGAATTTATATATATATATAAAATGTATATATTAATATCACCAGATGTTAAAACATTACAAAATTTATTGATAGACTTTATAAGAAAATCTAAACTGCATTTTCACGCTTATAATCTCACTAAATGGATGGCAGTAATAGAAAAAAAATTGTTGGAATTATTTTATTTTTAAATTATTACGTCATCATCACGTAACAATTATATATTTTTAAAATTTATACTTTACCATTTCAATTATTACGTAGTAATAAAAAATCTGTTTCGATAATGTATATTAATATCACCAGATGTTAAAACATTACAAAATTTATCGATAGACTTTATAAATAAGAAAATCTAAACTGCATTTTCACGCTTGTAATCATACTTTACCATTTCAATTATTACGTAATAATAAAAAATGTCTGTTTCGATAAAAAAATAAGAAAAAATCTCATAGATTAAATTTGCATATATATAGCATAACGCTGGTAGTTAAGTAAATAGGAAAAAGATCTACGTTATACGCAAATAATTTCTTTAAAAACTAATGATTCCATGATTAATAATCTCCAGATATCTCTTTTTTATCTATAGAATTTATAAATAAGAAAATCTAAACTGCATTTTCACGCTTATAATCTCTCTAAATGGATGGCAGTAATAGAAAAAAAATTGTTGGAATTATTTTCTTTTTAAATTATTACGTCATCATCACGTAACAATTATATATTGTTAAAATTTATACTTTACCATTTCAATTATTACGTAGTAATAAAAAATCTGTTTCGATAAAAAAAATAAGAAAAATCGCATAGATTAGATTTGCATATATAGCATAACGCTGGTAGTTAAATAAATAAAGAAAAATTACATTATACACAAATCCTTTGTTTAAAAACTGCAAGAAAATTCAATATAATAGAGTAAAATTTAAATAATTCTATTTTTAGATTTTGTTTAACTGTAAACAAGAATATTTCGTGTAGAAAAATAACAAAATCTTTAAATGTGTTCATCTCATGCATGTGACGTTATAATGGAATAATCGGAAAAATGCGAAAAGATATTTTTAAACAAGTAGATGAATAATTTAAATGCAAATTTTTATGTGCATAAATTAAAAATATGTTTCTTTGTTACGTTCCATAAATGCATTTTAACACTATATAAATACGTGAAATATAACAAAATTACGGCTTCTCTTATCGCAAATTTGGTTTAATTCTTATAGTCTAATATTTCTCTTTTCAATTGATTTCACTGTCGAGTGAAACTAATCTAATTTAGAATCTCTAGAGCATTTTAGTTTGGCATGTAAACTATTGGATAGCAAAGGTCATCTCAAACTATTTTAGAAGCTTGGTAAAATATTCATTTCCAGAACTTAAAGAAAAGCTTAAAAAAAAAAGATTATCGAACTGTTTTTAAACATTAAGCTCGCCTCATTGATAAAGTACTTTAAAAATCTTCACAATTTATGAACTCTTCAAAATTTAATTAATTTAATGTATATTTTATCTCATATACGATTAAAGTATTTGCTTGTTTACATTAAATTTACTCTTAAAATATTTTCCTTTTTATTTATTTCTATTATTGCTAATTTATTTGAAAAAAGCAAGTTTTGCCTCAAACTATCTGCTAGATTTCGTGACCAGAGCTAATTTTTGTTATTTTTTTTCTTTGGCATACCTCATTAGATTCTGAATCATAACTAGCAATTATTTTTGATTATTTCGTAGCCAAATCTAATCTGTGATTTTTCTTATTTGTTTAATTGAAAAAACATTATAATTATAACGTAATAATTAAAATGTTAAATTATAATTTTTAACAATATCTAATCGTTACGTGAAATGACGTAATAATTTTTTATCGTTGGCATACCTCGTTAAATTCTGAATGATAACTAGCAACCATTTTTGGTTATTTATTTTTATCTAAGAACTAAATTTTGTTAAATATCTGCTAGATTTCGCGACCAAATCTAATCTTTGAGATTTTTCTTATTTTTTTTTAATTGAAACAAACATTATAATTATTACGTAATAATTGAAATGTTAAATTATAATTTTTAACAATATCTAATTACGTGAAAATGACGTAATCATTTTATATTGTTAGCATACCACATTAGATTCTGAATGATAACTAGCAACCATTTTTGGTTATTTATTTTTATCTAAGAACTAAATTTTGTTAAATATCTGCTAGATTTCGCGACCAAATCTAATCTATGCGATTTTTCTTATTTTTTTTTTTATTAATTGAAACAAACATTATAATTATTACGTAATAATTAAAATGTTAAAATATAAATTTTAATAATAGCTAATTGTTACGTGAAAATGACGTAATAATTTTTTATCGTTAGCATACTTCATTAGAATCTGCATAACAACCAACAATTGTTTAAAGGTTTAATATAATAATTTATTATTAATTAAATTAATTCTAATAATAATGAATGAATATTCATATTGTGAATATTCTAATGAATCTATAAAGATCATTTATATAAAATTCATTTTATTGATAAATAATTAATTTTAAAATCTTTTAAACGTTTTAAAAATTCTGTTTTCTACATTTTTAAATTTCGTTGCATCAAAACATAATAATTTATATAAAACATGGCAGTTAAAAAAAAACAACAGGAACTGTTGTGTAAGATATAATTTCAATTTTCTTATACTTCAGGTCCTCCAGAACCAGTGAAGAGTTGTCGAATAACCAATCATACAACAACATCGTTTATGATTAGCTGCGAAGCTGGATACGACGGTGGACTTAAACAACAGTTTTATTTAGAAGTATATAATTCAGCTGTCAAACATCTTCTAACTAATTTAACGTCTTCAGACGATCCGTTATTCGATGTATCGAATTTACCACCGGGTACAGCTTTCCTTCTGAATGTTTACTCCAATAATGCCAAGGGTAGAAGTAATACTGTGGCATTGACTACTAGCACTTTACATCCAGCTGAAAGAAGAACAGGTAAGAAATTTATTTCGTTCTGTTTGCCGTAATGTTAACTTATTACTTCCACATCGAAAAACGAAACAGTTATCGACTCACATTTCTAACTTGTTTTTCTTTCCTCAGATGAATTATTACTAAGGATATATATATTATATTTTTTTTCCAGCCGATAGAGAACATCCGACTGTCAGCCCCATATTGGGTTTGTTAATTGGTGTTATCGGTGCTTTGGTTTTAGTTGCCATAGCTGTAGTAGTAGTGATGAAAGTTCAAGGAAAGGATTCCGATCCAGGTAATTTATCAGAGTAAAAGTAATTAATAATTAATCGCGTGACTTTTCATTTATTTATGTGACTAATTCGGTACTCTACGCTTATATCAAACTTTTATCCCGTTCGATATAAATAGAATTATTTTTTTATAGATTTTCTTCTTCTTCTGTAATAATTGAAATTATAAAAATGTCTAACGTTGAAACTATTTCAGTTATTTATTGAAATAAACATTTTTTTTTGTTATTATTGCGTAACGACTACAATTAAAATTATTACGTAACAAGTTAAAACGTAATTTTATCAATACGTAACAATTAAAACGTCATAAAGTGTAATTTTAACAACGCTAATTGTTACGTGGAAATGACGTAATAATTCTTAACGCCGAGTAAACTAAAGGCATTGCAAACATTTTGACGACGATTATTAATGTATATAAATTTAAATTATAATTTATTAATCGAATTTTTATTTTTTTATAAAGTTGAAACAAGAAATGATTACTTTTGATGTTTCGTAAATTCAATAGAGACAATGATATTTACTTTATAGTCTGACTCTATATCTGCTTTATTCATTGTGGTATATTTTGATAAAAGACTCAACTGCTTGTGATCTAAAACGTTAGAACTACCCTTAAGCAATTGTTTCTTTAGAGATTTACAAGAAACTTGGTAACAGGAGATAAATACGGTGCTTTAGTTTTCTCGCCTTAACTCCGAAAATAGGATTTAGACAAACCAACAAATCAGAATGCAAGTCCTTTGACAGCACATATCCAAGCTATACTCGGATTTCTCTACTGGTTCTGTATTTACTTAAAACGGGATCAGGAAAGCCTTTTCCTGAATTGCTTGGCATCAATATCACCACCTGGGAGGGAGGACAAACATAGCTGAAGCATTCTTTTGTTTGCTACCAATTCCGAATTCTCTACCATCTCTCTAAAATGTGATTTTTCCCCCTTTTTTTTTTATCTTCAAAACACGCGTTGTGATATTTGAAAAATATTTTAAATATTGAATTTATGTCTTAATATCCCGTCTGAAGAAAATACTAAAATGATAAAATGTATGCTGAGAATATATTTATTTTTTTTTTTTATAATTTTTATTATAAAGTAAAATAAAGGAAGAAAAAGACATATTTAACGTGATATTATTTGTTAAACAATAACTTAAATTTATGTTTATAAATTTATTAATGGTTTCCTTTAAAGTTTTTCATATTTTATATTTAAAATTCTGTAAAAAAAAATTATTTAATGTTTTTTCTCTGCATGTAACGTGCTCTTTAATCATTTTTGAACATTATTTATTTTAAATATAAATTTATTAAGGATATAAATATATAATTTTGCTTTATTTAATTTTTTTATTTTATATATATCAGATTCAAACAATCAAGAAAATGGAAACGGGTACGTATATTTATATTCTCGAAGACAAGTTTTATAAATTATTTACGTACATGTTCTACTTTAACAGTTGCAACACTCCTCTGAAGAAAGATACTGATGAATTTATAGAAAGAACAGTTAAAGGACCGGATATTATTCCACCAAATAACGAATCTCAGTGTATGTAAAACTAAAATTCATGTTTTCATTTTTTCTTCGATGTGCATGTTATCATAAAATCATTATTTAAAACAAAAACATACTTAAAGATCGATTTTTGAGCTAATTAGTTTAAGGAGGATCTTTTTTTATTAAAAGAATAATAATTTAATCTCCAAAAATTATCTTTAAAGATTAAAACTGTTAGAAATAAAGTTAATTAAGTTTTTAATTGTAAAAAGTTAAGATAAATAGTTAAAGCTTTCCAATGAACATTTTTTTACTTCATGTTAAATTTTTTATAGTTACATTTTACATAATTTAAAAAAAAAATAAATATTATAAAATTTAATAAAATATTACGATTTGAAAATCTGACATTGAAACAAACATTTTATTATTATTACGTAACAATTAAAATGTTAAATTTAATTCTGTTGACAGGTAACAATTAAAATGTTATAAAGGACAACTCTAACAATGCTAATTGTTACGTGAAGTGACGTAATAATACTTAGCGTCGAGAAAATTAAAGGCGCCATTATATTTTCAATTTTATTTAAAATATCTATACATTTTTTATATAAAATTTTAAAACTTTTGAAGAATAAAATGGATTCCTTTATATAAATCTCAATTTTTAAAGAAATATCAAATTTTAAAACGTAACTATAAAAAATTTACTACTGTAAAAATACCCTTTAAATACATCAGAATGAAATACTTTTTTTAAATTTCACTACAAAAATTTCTCTACATATTTTTTTTTAGATATTTCAACAATAAGCGGTAGATCAGAAGGATTAGAAAGGCAAAAACCTCTAGAAACAATATTTTCTTCCATTGGAACAGGATTAGGTTCGGATATAAAAATGTCAAACATCAGGAGAGAAAAATATAAAGTAACAACATTAAACAACAACTAATTAATGGCACTGAAGAAAAAAACTTAAACATTTTTCATTGTTCATCGATTTTTATCTTGTAGGGTAATGAAGATATCATCTACGCAGAATTATCTTTAACTAATGTCCCTCAATCAGAAGTCATTAGCAAGTTTTCTCCTTCTGAATACGCATCTATAGATTTCAGTAAACAAACTACCATCTCTTCACCTATTCCTCTAAGTAGTGAAGATGACACCATAGAAGTTACTTGCGAAAGTCCATTAGTTAATAATTTAAAAAGAAAACAATGGGTTGGTAATCCTGTCATGTTTCCTATAAATTGCATTATCTATATTATATATATAGTATATAATTATATGTGTAATATTAGAAAAAATAGGTCACATCAATATTAAAAGTTTGCTCGATAGAGTCTTCTACGTCTTGTACAAAAATTTTTATATTGAGGCTTCATTTTTTGTGAGTCTTTCTACTTCGCAACATTGAATTTTCTTCCGATTGAAAGCATTCTTCCTAGATATCCTTTCAGGCGAAAGTATAGCCGAATCCACTTTTGTAAACCATGTATTATTGGTAACCATTTAGTGAATTCTCTTATTGAGAACCGATATTCCTTGAGAAGATTCCTTTCCTTCAAAAAAATATCCACATAAAAATAGATTTACACGGAGAAAATAGTAGTCAAAACTAATTGATAAATATCACCTTTTATATAGAAATTTATGTTTAAAAATTTTTGTGAAGTTAAAAAAAGAAAGCATAACTTTTTAAGAAAGCAGAATTTAATTTGTGAAAGTAAAAAAAAAGAAAGAAAAATCGGAAAAACAGTGAAGGGATTGAATAAAAGATAAAATAAATTTAATAAAAATAGAATTTCATAAAAAAAAAGAAAGAAAAAATTATAAGAGAAAATTGTTTAAAAGTTTTAATAACTATATAATTTTTTTTTAATTTTAATCTTAAACTACTATAAAGAATAATAATTAAAAAGTAATATTGATGAAATATTAAGATTTGGATAATTAATGAGTAAAATAAAATATTATCACATACGTTTCGCTATCTTTTGTCTACTCTTCCATCCGAGCTTATACGGGAAATAAAAAATGAATTTGGAAAAATAACCATTTTTTGCCATAATTAGTAGAGAATCTTAATTATCCAAATCTTAATATTTCAATGAGTAAAATAAAATATTATCACATACATTTCGCTATCTTTTGTCTACTCTTCCATCCGAGCTTATATGGGAAATAAAAAATGAATTTGGAAAAATAACCATTTTTTGCCATAATTAGTAGAGAATCTTGGCTTTTATTTTTCAAAAATGTAAAGAATAGAATTAGCAAAATTCTAGTATTCTTGGCACAATAAAACACAATATATTAAACACAGTGCTTTTTGGTTTGTTGCATAAATTTTTAAAGTACCGTAATTTTAATGACTACTAGATCATAAGTGATTTATATATATTTTTGCTAAGTATACAAATTGACATTTTTTTAATTGAAACTGACATCAACTTTTCAACGAATGTTAGAATTTAAGAGATTTGTGTGCCAGATGTGAATGTTCATATTTAATTTAAAATTGTTTAAAGAAAATTATATTGTATGAAATTTGAATGCAAAATATATTTCATATTGAATAATTTTTCATGTGAATTATGTCCTGTATAGTCCTTTAATGTTACTACAGCTTCAAAATAAATTCTTCAGAGATATTGTATAAAGTCTTAAAAATAGATGAAATCAATTTTATAAAATGAGCAGTTTCAATAATAGGACTTATATATTACATTAAACTGAGATAGCATATTGTTCATTTATTACAAACATATTTTAGTTAAATGCCAAAATCTTAGCATAATATTTATAACAACATTTACAATTTATAAACAATAAATTAAATTATAACAAAAGTTTTATATCCATAAATTAAAATAGTGCATTAGTAATATTAAATAATTTTAAATCAAATATTACTGTTCTTTTATGTCTTTGGATTACACATCACATTGTGAAGACTGGAAGAAATGCATTATTGTTCTTTTCAATGTGTCATTGCTTAAAAGCCTATTTTTATAATATACAGTCAATTCTCGGTATTCGTGGTAGTTCCGTTCTGTAAATTTTTTGCGAATAGTGAACCATTGTACCTATGGGAAATAGAGTTAAGTTCCTGTGAACCTTTCTTCCCAGCATTTTTTGGTTTGAGTGTTTTTCTGTTTACAGACACCTTATTTAATATGTATTACATTATTTATAAATATTTACAGTATCTGCAGTGCATTTTATTTACTACATAGTTAATCTTATTTTTGATGTTGCGAGATGTTTGATGTGACAGCTGACACACTGTCTTTCTGAACTATGTTGAAAAACTGTGTCAACCGTGCCTGCGTTACTTTTTGCCTCAGATCTTCTAAAATATCAGTATAAGGAACAAAAGTGCAGGAAGTTAGGCATCTAAATTTGAGGCTGCATTCAAGCATAGGGTCACATTCTTCTATGGGACCTGTAAATGATATGAACAGGCTTTGGCCTATCTGCGGTCTGTAGAGTGAGCAAGAATAGGTAATGATAATTTTTCCGGCAAATCGATTCTGAGACTATATTCAGTAACAAACAACTTCCCTTATTAGAGAGAGAGTTTACATTGGTAACAGTATTTTTGCCGCTCAGTTGGAGTCCACGAATAAGCATGAAAGCATCGTGAATATTGATTTTGTGGTTACAAATAAATTTTCGCAAATAATGAGAATTCACTGTATTTTTAAATGAAACTTAATTTGTGCTAATTATAATTATACAGGTAGTTCTTGACTTCCACTGGTGTTCAGTTTGAACTAAACAGCAGAGAAATCCTTAAGGTCCTAAGTTAATGTGATCATAAATTGGAAATATTCTATATAGCTTGGCCTCCCATGATAGATATTTGTTATAAATGTAAGGAACATAAAGCTAAAGAAAACAGATGTTGCTAATGCATCAAACTATTGCTCGTGGGTATGTATGCATATAAATCATATTGACTAATTACACCATAACCGTAAGTCAAGGACTAGTTGTATGTCTGCCTACTTTATAATGAAAAATTAAATTTCTTAATTGGAATATTGTATTGCAGCTGCATTAAAAGATGTTCTTGCTGCATTTAATTCTCCAGAAAACATTGCCCGACTAGAAGAAGCAAAAGATAATGCAGGAAATGACATGCTCAAACACATGCAATTAGTTTTTCCAGTAGCTACTCAAATAGAAATGGATGTAATACAAAATTATGGTTTTCCTGGAGATGGAGAAGGTAGTGTTGAATTATTAGTACTTATGTTTTTGCATTTAGTTATTAAAATTTTTATTATTATAGGTTACTTACTATGTATTTATTTTTATTGAAAATTTCATTCTAGAATTAATAAACCAAATAACAAATGATGAATCATTTGACTATTCCAGATTAATAAAACAAAAGTAGAGCATTCTTATGAAATCTTTCATAAACTGAAGTGATGTAAAGCAAAGAAGCAATTATCATTAATTTATGTCGGAAAATTTTTTCAACATTCCCCAGATCAAAAAAAAAAACAAAGCTAAAATAACATTAATATATAGTAAAAGCAAGAATGTGATAGGTTGTGTATTTAAGTAGAAATAATGTGTGTATACTAGTTTAATTTACAGCATCATCATTAATTAAAAAAATAAAACTATCATATCACAAATGAGATATACTGTGTCTGGTAATAGCACCTTTTAGCGACCATTACAGGCTGGTTTCTCTAGTTATGATAAGATTCAACAGGCTGGAACCAGACCTTTCCTGAAAAAAATAGAAATATGGGATCTGGAATTGAATCCAGATCCTCCAGAATGATGAGCACAATCATTAGTAAAACAGTAGCTTAAGATTCCTGTCTCAAGATTTACAAGAAAATCTCATTCCCAATTCTCGAGAAAAATTCTTATAAAACTCTGGAATTAAAAAAAATTCAGCGAATTCATATCCTAAAAATTTCATAGTGATATATTAATTATTTTGGTCCTGCAATGTCTTTGAGTCAATAAACTAAGCAGATAAGCCAATGGTTTATCTGCATCACTTCTACTAGCTTTATATTGATATTTCAAAAAGAAAATTATTTGAGACTAATCACAAAATACTTAAAACAGGCAGATAAACCAAAAATAACATGTAGATCAAAAATCATTCATTTTTATTGCAATTTTAAAGATTTCTATTGTTGCAGACCTGCCCTCTTATGATGTACATAAGAGGGCAGGTCTAGTGATATGATAAAAATTTATGAACATACTATAATAAATTTCTAAGATTTTTTTTAGTTCAAACATGACATTACTAAATTGTTGCTTTGTGATTAAAGCAATGAAGTTTTGATATAGTTCACCCCCAAATCTTTCAAACATTCATGAATTTTAATAAATGTCATAGATTTCTGATGACATTTATTAATACATAAACAAAGCTAAAACAAATATCTGGTTTTAACCCATTCTAGTTCACCAGAATAACAATGACATCTATGATAAATAGGGGATATAGTGTATCAGACAATATGAGTGAATAGCTAATCTTCATTCCTCAAAACTCCCATCTTCACTCAATGGCAAGCAACTATAGAGCTCTCTTAGAAAAAATTTAGGACCCTCCTATTTTGGCAATATAATTTTTAAGAGGCTTATCTATTGCTATTATTAACTCAATAATGAATTATCATCAGAATTCTTCAATTTATGAAAACCATAAATCTTATATAGCATTACATAATTTTTCTTATATAAATAATTACATCAACATTACCATAATAATAACAGGCTATGCATATAGTATAACTCCTGTTTGGTAGGTAATAATATATGTATAAATTACTCAGTATTTTTGTTGTAAAAATATTGGAAATATATTAAAATATGTGTCATAACTATTATTTCAATACTACAGTGAAAACTGATATGCAGTTTACTTTTTATAAAAAAATCCTGTATTTAAATTCAATTTTTGAATGATTCATTGTTTGTTATTTGTTATTTGCTTGTAATTTGAAACTTTTTTTATTTTAGGTATCATACAATTTGCCCAGGCTATCAAACAGTTAGAAAGAGAACATTCTGATGTTGCAGAATTAAATGCTGAAGTAAGAGCCCATCTTATTCCTCCCATGGTTTTTCCATCCCAACCACAAAACTGAGTTGTTTTTTTTTTTATTTATTTATATATACAGAAGTATCGATTAATATAAAATATTGTATTTGTATGAAGTATATGTACTTTTAATAAATGTTTTTATATATAAAAATACACTGTTTATGAATTGCATAGTAAATACAATAAAAGAAAAGTCTTATTCTTTAATAGAATTTTTTTTATAATAACTACTAAAAGAAATTATTTACAAAATCTTTTAGCTTACCTTAAATAATATATAATATGTGCTTTTGATTCATGCTTTCATATAACTTGAAAAGTATAATATCAAAGAAGATAATTATTAAGCTTTATTTCTTTCTACAGTCTGTATACTTGAAGTTTACTAGTAGTTATTGAAAAGTATTCAATAATACAATGTTTACAATTATATAGACCTTTCATTAAATTTCTTGCTTTTAAAATATTGATGATGTAATTAAAACAATTATACTTTTGAAATGCTTATAATAGTCTGATTGGTGATGGGGGAGAAGCTGTAGTATAAGAAATAAGTTAAACTGAAAAGTCTATTAGAATCTTCACTTTATCTTTTGAACAAATTAAAATTTTCCTTTAAATGGTTTCCATGATGATTTAATACTCGTGAAGATTCTAATAGACTTTTCAGTTTATCTTTTGAACAAATTAAAATTTTCCTTTAAATGGTTTCCATGATGATTGAATATTATAAATTATCGTCATTTCTATAGTAATTAACACTTATAATTCTATTTTGTTTGGACTTTCTATTAATTGCCAGTAAATATTGTTAACATAGGAAGAATTAAGCAATATTTTGGGTTTTGCTGCTGTTAGTTTAAAGACTATGATATCATAAGTGATGATTTTTCTAGGAGAAAACTCTAAGTATACAGACTATAGACGAAACTAATATTTATATACTGTTAGTTGAACAAATCTCATTTGAGTTAAAATCTATAACTATTAGATTGAAGTATGATTTAATACTATAAATTATCATCATTTCTATAGTAATTAACACTTATAATTCTATTTTGTTTGGACTTTCTATTAATTGCCAGTAAATATTGTTAACATAGGAAGAATTAAGCAATATTTTGGGTTTTGCTGCTGTTAGTTTAAAGACTATGGTATCATAAGTGATGATTTTTCTAGGAGAAAACTCTAAGTATACAGACTATAGACGAAACTAATATTTATATACTGTTAGTTGAACAAATCTCATTTGAGTTAAAATCTATAACTATTAGATTGAAGTATTAGTTGATTTATGCTAATTTGAATAAATAAAAAAAATTACTTAACTTGTATTTCCTACTAGCATCAGTATTTTCCAATGGAATCTTGAAAGATTTGGGGGTGAACTATATCAAAACTTCATTGCTTTAATCACAAAGCAACAATTTAGTAACGTCATGTTTGAACTAAAAAAAAATCTTAAAAATTTATGAACATACTATCAAAATATTACTATTCTATATATAAAATGGATAATTTTTCAATTGATTTTATGCGATAAATGCTATTTTTGATTTCTATAATTCCATATATTAGAAAATGGTAAGATTAGAAAATATAAGTTGAACGACTTAAAAAATGAATACAGGTAGTTTTCTGTTTACAAGTTTTTTCAAATATAAAGTATCAAAAAAATTAATTGCAATAAATAAATACTAAACATTCATATGATAAAGAAAATCTTGGATTCAGTAAGATTAGAAAATATAAGTTGAACGACTTGTAAACAGAAAACTACCTGTATTCATTTTTTAAGTTTTTTCAAATATAAAGTATCAAAAAAATTAATTGCAATAAATAAATACTAAACATTCATAAAAAGGCATTTAAACCCATACATACATAGCTATGAAATATAGTACTGCAGATGTAGCATGTTCTTGATTTTATTGGCACATTTTGTGAATTATGTCTAAGATAGTAGTTCAGCTGCATTAAAGTTATTTATCTAATGATGAATAAAAATTCTTTTTGAGAAATATTTTCATTATTAAACATTTATATGACAAATAATTTCATTATTATAATAATTTTGCTTGATATATAGCTGCATTAAAGTTATTTATCTAATGATAATATTTCTCAAAAAGAATTTTTATTCTTCATTATTAAACATTTATATGACAAATAATTTCATTATTATAATAATTTTGCTTGATAAATATAAATATAGCCTTAAAGGCTATATTTTCAGTTATCTGGATAGATAAATCATTGTTTGATTTTGTTGACTTAATTTTATTTATTACGGTGAAATTTCCTTGGAACAGAACTCCTGGTGTTAATAATATGTCTATGAGAAATTAAATCTTGATTTAAAAATTCTTATTTAATGAATTTGCTCCAGGAATAAATTAGTTTGTAATGAGAGAAACTACTAGTATTCATATAACAAATGACATACTGTAACAATTTTCACCAAAAATTCCAAACAATAAAACATTTCTGTTAATTTTTAATTATTGCACAGTATACAATATATGTATCATAAATAATGTATACATAATATGATCAAATATATAATTATAAGTACTGCACTGGTACATAGTTGTTGTATGTTATCTGTATTTACTATGTATAAGTTATCTTGCACCAAACTCTATTCTGTATTGTGAACGTAGAAGATTGGCTTCTAAGAGGACAATATGTTAATTAAAATTTGTTAGTGTAAGTACTGCACTGGTACATAGTTGTTGTATGTTATCTGTATTTATTATGTATAAGTTATCTTGCACCAAACTCTATTCTTTATTGTGAACGTAGAAGATTGGCTTCTAAGAGGACAATATGTTAATTAAAATTTGTTAGAATTACAGACAAAAATACTCAAATAATAATATTATAGCTACTAAAAATGCATTAATAATGAATTTTTATATTGCTTCTGTAATTATCCAAAAAACTTATGGCCTGATGATTATTTTTTCATTTTGACAAATTAGATTGTTTTATATGAGTACTTTATATATTTATGTATAGTGGCTCCTCGTTTAACATCGGAATTGGATTCCTGAAAATTGTGATATGTTAACTGAAATCAAAAATCCTGTTGACTTAGTATACAGTATAAATTTTCCAAAAAGTAGGTTCCATATTCAATCACAGGTTCCTGTGAATGTAAAGCCAAAGCATTTGCACCCAGTTAATCTGGTTGAATATCTTGCGTACTGACTAGTTTTTTAATACTGGCAATTCTCAATTTATGTAGATTAATTTTAGTTAAGCTGGATTTGATTCTGGTACTCTCTTGGTAAGCAATTGCCTTCAATTTTTCCATCTTGGGGATTTGGAATTGAATCTAAATCCCTAAGATGGTAAGCAATTGCTTTACTATGTGATTTATATTAAAGAATAAGCACATAACTATTTTTAATGTTAAGTCTTTGTGACCCATTAGTACTCAATAATACAGGGCTAGCATAAATGATTCATTCGTTTTGAAAAGGCTATATTTTCAAAAATACTACATGTACACACATGAAAGATATATGAAAAGAACCACAAACTCACCAAGATTCGCCAAAGGTGAATGTTTTCCATGCTGTGTCACAAACAAAGATGTATGGGTTGTTTTTCTTCGCTGAGAAAACTGTGACCGGTAAATGTTATCTGGATATGTTGCAGTTGTGGTTGTTCCCGCAACTCAGTGCTGACTTCAGGGATTTTATCTTCCAACAAGATGGGGCACCCCCTCATTGGTACATCCCAGTTTGTGACTATCTAAACGATGAACTTCCGCATCACTGGATTGGGCGTATTGGTGACAATGACCTAGCTTTGTTCCCCTGGCCTCCCAGATCCCGATTTAACGGCCTGCAACTTCTTCCTGTGGGGGGTACGTTAAGGACCTTGTTTACAAACCCCCACTACCGCAATCCTTAGTCGAGCTCAAAGAACGCATCAGTGCTGCAGTGCAGACACGTACACACGAAAGATATATGAAAAGAACCACAAACTCACCAAGATTCGCCAAAGGTGAATGTTTTCCATGCTGTGTCACAAACAAAGATGTATGGGTTGTTTTTCTTCGCTGAGAAAACTGTGACCGGTAAATGTTATCTGGATATGTTGCAGTTGTGGTTGTTCTCGCAACTCAGTGCTGACTTCAGGGATTTTGTCTTCCAACAAGACGGGGCACCCCCTCATTGGTACATCCCAGTTTGTGACTACCTAAACGATGAACTTCCGCATCGCTGGATTGGGTGTATTGGTGACAATGACCTAGCTTTGTTCCCCTGGCCTCCCAGATCCCGATTTAACGGCCTGCAACTTCTTCCTGTGGGGGGTACGTTAAGGACCTTGTTTACAAACCCCCACTACCGCAATCCTTAGTCGAGCTCAAAGAACGCATCAGTGCTGCAGTGCAGACAATTGACAGGACTATGCTACAAAATGTATGGAATGAGCTCGATTATCGTTTGGACGTGTGTCGTGTCACCAAAGGGGCACATATTGAACATTTGTAGAGGGTGTATAAACTTGGTGAGTTTGTGGTTCTTTTCATATATATTTCATGTGTGTA
>AYEL01055728.1:0-42263 GCA_000484575.1 Olivierus martensii
AGTGACATTTGAGTTCTTGTAGAGATCGACTATTGTTTGAAGTTTGTATTGGAGGTGGAGGTATTAGAAGTTAAGTAATATTTAAGGTTTATTTCTTGTGACTAATTGGATTGGACAAATATTTGAATTGAATTAAACAAGTTTTGTTGGATACTTGTTTGTTGCTTTATTATAGTTTCAATAAAGCAGCAACTCCTCTTTTGTAAGTGTTTGAAGTCTAATAAATTTATAGTTTTATTATTTATTTAACCTGTTTGGAAGTTTATTCCAATTAGTATTTAAAGTTTCTAACATTTTTTGTCCGACTAGTTCTAACATTCGTTTGTTACTCATGTAAGTTCTCGTTTCCAGTTTGGTTTTGCTGGTTAACGTGAAGTGTTGTTAGAGTGTTTTTGACGTTAATTAATATTAAGTTAGAACTTAGAAAAAGACCTGAGCTCAGGCCAAACTCTGGTTGCAGAGTTGCTTGCCATTAGGATTAGTTATAATTAGAATTATTGACATTCATTCTAATCTGCAACTTTGCAAAGCTTTCATTATTTAAGAGATTATTGGACAAACAGACCATAAATATTTGAAATATATTGTAATGATATGTAATTGCATTACTACCTATACAAAAGTTGTATAAGTGGATATGAATGAATATCTATATTAAACAGGCAGTCCTAAACTTTTTATAATGAACATTACTATTTGTCAAGATACTCAACTGTAAAAAATTAGGTGTTCTATAAATAATTTCATGATTTTATATTTTAACAAATACTGTTCAGAAAGAACAAATATTTTCTACCAGTCATGATCTAATATCATATTATTATAAAATTTCAACAAATATGAGATTTTTTTAAATAAAAAATGAAATCAATGCATGAAATAATTTTCTGATTACAGAAATGTCCCCACTTGGAAGCAGTTCGATAAACATTAGCAAGACAATCAATTTGTGGCATAGGTAAAACACAATATTTCAGCAATACTAATCTCAATGTGTATCTAAGCAAATATTTTTCAAACTGAAATTTTCTGAAGATTATGAATGCTATATCAATTGAATGGCAAAAACTGTACATTAAACCAACATAAAATATTCTAGAGAAAACTGCTTTTGATTAATTGATTTCCATACTATGCCTTGGCATATTCTGCTAGTATTATTAGGTTAATAATGTAAATTAATACTTATCCATTACAACATAATTGTTGATTGAATGATGGATTACTTATCCACTTGGAGCTAAGTGAAGTTACAACAATGAATGGGAGCCTAAGTCTAGATCAGTGGTTCTTAACTGGTGTTCTGCAAAATTATGAAAGTGAGGCCTACTTGAATATCTTAGAGTAGTGGTCTCCAAATTTTTTTTGACTGCATACCCTAAGTCAGAAAAAATAAATGGCGTGTACTCCCAACTGATTGAGAAATTATGAAAGTGAGGCCTATTGAATATCTTAGAGTAGTGGTCTCCAAATTTTTTTGACTGCATACCCTAAGTCAGAAAAAATAAATGGCGTGTACTCCCAACTGATTGACACAAAAATTTTTTAAATTAACTTTCTTTTAACTTTATTAAAAAAATAATAATAGTAAAAAATGGTGTTATTTATTGATTGGAAGAAAATTTTTGCATATAACACATCTTTCTTATTTTTCTTGAATATTTATTTTTTTATTTTGACATATTGATTTTGACTTTTAATATATAAAAAATATTTTTTGTCATTTCTTTTTCAGAAAAGATCAGATATTTCATGTAATCCCACAGCAACGACACCTCTATGACCTCTGTGGCAATGCATAAATTGCCTCATTTTATCACAATATTGCATATTACCAACTGGAAGGCAACATGTTGGCACAACATGGAAAATAAATATTGCATGACTTATAGTCAAAAAAAAAATGTTTTGTAGTATATTATCTACTATCTACGTCTTCCTATGGAAGCAAATAAGTGCCAAGTAAGTAACTTAACTTAAAACAAACGATTATCAGTTAATTACCATCATTAGAAACAAAAAAATGATATTAATTTTCCATAACTTTATCTTATTCTATCATCTGTAATTTTTGCTAATTAATTCATTTCGGATATCAATTATCAAATATTATTGATTAATGTAATGTAAGATTAATTCATTTTATATTATCATCAATTAATTGACCTGATGTTAATCTTTAATAAGTGTCATCATGAATTAATTTAGAATTTAAATATTTTGAAAATTATCTAAGTTACATATTTGAAATTCATTTTTTTTTTCCCTTCCTTCTTTTTTTTACAGAATTAAAATGGAAATTTTAATAAGAAGTTAAAGAAAGTATGAAGAAAATGTTATAAAAAAAAAATAAATTATTTAATTCCACTTACAAAAAAAAAAGAGAGAGACTTATTGAGATAATTGTTATTAACCATTCACAAAACTTGACTGACATGAAAAGTTTTTTGTTTTTTTTAAGTAGGTTTTGATGACCTTAATATTAATATACAAAATATTTAGCACTTTATTACTGAAAGAAGAGAAAAATAGAGAAAATTTACTTATTTAAAACAAGATTTTTCCATTTTTTTAAAGACTCAATTTTGATAGATCCTTTGCATTATTTTTATAAAATAATAATAAAAAGCACATTGTGAGTGTTTTTTCACTTTTTAATTTTTCACAAAATAAAGTGATAACAGTAATGAGGCATTCTGTAATTAATTTAAACTGAAGAAAAAAAATTTTAAATATAATTTTTATTCATGTGAATAATTTAAAACTATGTTTGTATATATTTATAAAAATTAATACCGAATTACAAATCAAACTTATGGAGATTATTGAGTTTTAGCAATAAAGCTGTTTGTTACTTCTTTGTTTCTTGTTTGTTTCTTCACTTAAAGTTAATTTTGTAAACAATTTGTCGGTGTATTTTTTTTTAATTTTTGAGTTATATCACTTAATGGACTATTAACCAATTGAAAGCCCTATAATAATACTTTAAACACTTTATTTAGCGATAATTTGTGCAATTAAAATGTTTAGTTTAATTAACAATCTTATGAGTCATGATTGTAATTAAGTTTATAGGCGCAAACTAAACAGTAGATGACTGCTGATATGAAGCATTGCGTTAATTTATCAGGAGAATAAACAAACATTTACTTAGTTTCTTTTTTTTTTTACTTATTGTTATTATCTTATCAGTTTTCACAACAGGAGTACTAAATTAATGTTACTATTCATGATTCTGTTTGAGAAGCGGCATCATTAACAGTATCTGTGCCGTGAGACCAATTTATCATTTTGAAGAGTCTATTTTGGATAATGCTTTTTTTGTATTTTGTAGTTTCTATATTGACTTGAATGAGAGTTATTATTGGTTTAAATTTGTAAAAAAAATAATAAATATTACAGTTAAAACTATAAAAAAACACTTAAATTTTTTCTCGTTTTCTAATTTTAAAAGTTTATAAACATCACTTCTGAGAGCATCATAAATCTGGCAAAATATGAAATTTTATGGGTGTTTAATATGAAAAATAGTTAAAAATTGTAAAAAAAAAATGTTAATTTTTATGATTGAATAAGTAGATATTTCTAATTTGTTATGTTTTGAAGTAAATATTGATTTATAGAAGTACAAAAAGTGAGTGTTTGGTTATTATTAAGTTGCGAGAATATCAGGTCATCCCAAAACTAATGTTTGTAGCATTAAGTTTTGATACGATATAAAAGATAAAATACTGGCTAATTTAATCAAGTATATGTCCTTATCTTAGTAGTATTTATAAAGCTTTAAAAATTCACGTTTAGACAAGCTGAGACACGTTTGAACAAGTACAGTATGAAAACGACATTATTTTTCGATGATCTGATATAAACAGTTTTTGCAATTTTAACACGTTAAAACATGAATTCTGCAGGTTCAAATTAATAGAAAAATTATAAATTTTAAAATAAAATAAAATTCATATTCATCTTAAATCTTTAATTTTCGTCCGATTTAAAAAAAAAAATAAAAAATCAAACCAAAAATTAGATTTTTTAAAAAATTCTCTTGCTCGAATGATTTAAAATTTCATATAGAAATATTTTAATTAAAAGATCAAAATATTTTATATGAAATATTAAATCATTCGAGCAAGAGAAATTTTAAAAATTAAAATTTATCAAATGCATATAGTCTATCTATCCATATGCAAATGATCAAAGTTCAGACATTTATAAGATGTTTTCCGAAAATTCTAATGTGAGTTTATAGAAACTTTTCATAACTTATATAATTAGGAATATTATTATTATTAAAACATAATATTTGCTATTCGTAGATTTAAAATTTGAATTTTGTGACTTCAAAACGATCGTTACTAACTTTCTAGCGAGAAAATGTAATTTTGACTTGAAAGCTCTGTTTAGTTATTGTAAACTATAATTAACGAAGTACGGTATTCTCATTAGAATCTTACTGTTTCACAAGCTTTGTATTAGCTTAGTTTTCCTTACGGATCAATGAATAGTCTTGGAAATGACTCGTTTGTTTAGATCTATGCAAATCCTTTTCTTCTCTTGTAAATAGATTTAGACAAGCAACTTCTATAACTTAAACTTACTTATGCAAAGAAGTAGATAATTACACAAATAATTAGAGAAGAGTATCTTTCATAAATCAAAGTGCAAAATCGGTAACATCATCGTCATAAATCTGCAAATGATAAATTTTAATTCCATTATACTCGAGTTGTTTCGAAGATATTTAATAAAATTTCTATGTGATAATGATGATTAACAATTCTCGGGATAACCTAAATCTGATTTTGTTGTCGCATAAATAAAGAATTTTAATCACTTCTGAAGTTGTATTTTTGTAATATATAAGGGAAAATTCCCTATCGGAGCAGAATGAAAGATGAGAGAAGCATTTCCCTTTTCATGTGCCTTGTTCTGTATTATTTAGATAGTCTATTCTGCAGAATCATCGTCAGATTCGTTCAATGTTTCTCTTCGTTGCCACCGAAATCTCCATAGAGAAGGCTTTCCTTCCATTCGATGCTTTGTCTGCATTATCTTGACAAATGCTTTTTCTTGAAGAAACTTTTCTTTCGCTACAGTACATTTCCCTACCTATTCTTTGATTTTTCCAACTCTTTTGAAAAATTTTTCTGCATTTTTTTTCTCTTCACACTTTCACTTTATGTACTTTTTCGATATTTTTTATTATTACTATTTTTTTTGCTCTTTCATAACTACCTTTTGCTTTATGGTGTAATCATTTGTTCAGTTTTATTTTTATTCATTTGACTTGTTATGATACTGCAATCTAGAAGGAATTTTTTTTTCGTTATTTTTATATTTGTGATTGCATTTCTTTTTCTGTTTTCTTAGGTATTTCATTAAGAAAATTGTATTTTTTTTCTTCTTCGTTTAATCAAAGAAAAAGGATATTTAGCTAGAAATTTTAATAATTTCTCGATAATAAAAACAACATTACATGTTTTTAAAATTAATGAAAAGGTTGCTGGATAATTTTATTTTTTTCTTATTATTTTTTTTTCCATTTTCTTTTTTCTCTGCTAATAGGATTCGAAAATTTTATTATATTCGTTCAGATAAATATTCATAGTTCAAAATCATAACAGAAATTTTACTTAATCATCATCATTCTGTTGTTTAATTTTTAAATGAAGACGACAATTTTATCCATAAATGGAAAAGTTGTAACTTGGTTTTGTCATCATTAACTTGATTCTGTTTATCATTAATTCATTTCTTTTACTTCTTCTCTTCTGTATATTATTCATCATCATCATCATCATTTAAATTTCCTTGTCTATTCTATAATGTTAATGGATCAAGCAAACATCGCTTTGTAACGCATGAAATGATAATTTCATTATTACATAATTAAGATGTAAAACGATAAATTATTTGATACTTTAGCATCATTACATCAAGTAAAATCAAAATTTTAATCAAGATATCATTTACTTTTTGATATATTATGGTTTTTACAGCATCGATACATCATTTATACTTTCTGAATAACTAATATACTTATCATCAGCTCCAAATAGAAAGCCACACAAGTCATATGGATCGAACTCAGGATCTAGAAGAATCTCAAAATTTATTGTTTTATATAGAAAAACATGATATTATAGTGTACTTGAGAGATTTCTCAAGTCCACTATATCATATTTTTCTATATAAAACAGTAAATCTTGAGATTTCCTCTAGAACAGGGTTCTCAACATGTAGTATGCGAGATATGAGTAGTGGTACGTGTATAATTTTGGATTTCTCCCTTAGAACAGGGTTCTCAACATGTAGTATGCGAGATATGAGTAGTGGTACGTGTATAATTTTGATTTCCTATTTGTATATTTTTGTTGATGGTACTGAAATTTTTAGTGCTATGCATTTATGAAAAGGTTGAGAATCACTGCTCTAGATACCAAAATTTGATCAATAATACTTCCTTAAGTAAACTTCATAATCTACTTGAATAGTAAACAACATAATTTACTTTATAGTTATATAACTTTTAGATATAATGTATCAATGATATACAGATTTATCGTAGAAATCTGAAACTAATTTCTAGTATAATGTAGAAGGAATTTTTTTTTCTTTCTTTTATAGTTTGCCTTTATGCTCGAACTTGTGTGCAAGCAGCAGTTAGGTTGCACGATCTGATTACCTTGTCAGTCGGTTTTGGCGAAGGATAAAATTTCAAATTTATACCAAAGTAACAGGACCAATTTTGCAGATATGCAAACTGTTCCAATTCTGTCGAACCGATATTTTATTCTACTGCAATTTGTCACATCAAATTTTTCGTTCAGAACTCTTCGTTTTGTATCGTATTCCTTGTTATTTCGTGCCTTGAATATATATTTATTTACTTATTTTTTTATTAAATCGAATATTTGAGAATTGAATATTTTCCATAATCGAACTATACTTACGTTTTTTAAATTTTAAATTTTTCGTATATATATATATCGCCGAGATTGTTTTGTTTGTATCTTATGATAAATGCGTGAGAATAGCGGGATAAAGGGAGGGAATGTTAAACGATGTGCATTAAATTTTAAGCCATAACCTACAACCATACAGTAGATATATCGCATCAGTATCGATTGTTATTAAAAGCGTATCTGCAGCATTTCTATTTTAGAATCGATACAAGTTTCATAGATTTAGATTATCGATTTATATATGGCTATGTTGCAGACTTGTTGCCAACTACAAATTGGAAAATAACTTTAACAGTTCAACAATTTTATAAATTATCGTTATTATATATATAACTTACTCGAAACTTTCCTGGTGACCGTTTTAATATTGATAATCAAAAGTTGTTATATATATATCGGGAAAATTTTAATATTTTTGAGAAAAAAATAAATATCGATAGCACAGAATCGTTCGTGATAATGTATTTTGAAGAAATATCAACTTTACTAGTTATATTTTTAGTAAACAATATCGATTTTTGTACGTTTGTGCTTCAATGGTCAAACGAGATTATTTTAATAGCGTATAAATTAATCAGATTTAGTGGAACATTAATCGTAATTTAGTTATGAAATTAATGTCATTTAAACAATATAATATCTTAACAAAGTTTCGCGAACAGACTCGAATTTTATGTCGAATGCAAAGTATAAACAGAATTATACTTTAACTCGAGTTATCTACTGATATAAATAATTTTAATGAAAATTATATTTATTATCTGGTAAATTTTTTTTAATATTGAATGAAATTTGGCTTTAAATCTTAAAATAAAAAAAAATCGAAAGAATTAATAATAATAATAACAAAGTTTTGAACAGGAAACATGCAAAGTGCAGTTTAAGTGTTTGCAGATGACATAAAATTTTATTAGAGGATTAATCTGCTTCCAACTGCTAAATTTTTATCTTTTTTAGAAATTTTACAAATCTTTAAGTTAAAAAAATCTTATTTCTGTTCTGGCATGTGATCAGAATAAAATTATTTAACCCTTTCTACTGCCATTTTTTTTTTTTTAAGAGAAAAAAATTTTTTTATTAAAAATTTTCTTGGAAGTATTCTTACTAAGGAGTTTGAATATAGTTCTTGTGCAACACCTTCAAAGATGTATTACAATAAACTCCCATATAATGCGCTCTCTTATAGCACGAAATAGTATAATTATAAATCTTGAAAATGTCCTGCAAGATACTATCACTTTCAATATGATGTTGCGCACAGGTATCGATACTTCGTTGTGATATGTACTTTTTCATATAGCTAATTATTGAATCCGTTTTCACGACTGATTTATATACTGAATTACTACTAATAATATGACTAAAATTAATCTCGGATTCCATGAAAAGCAGAATCTTGCCAAAATTAACATAAAATGTATAATTTACAAATTAATTTTTCCTATTAAATTTTAATGTCGTGCATCTTTTTACTAATTTTTATTCCAATTGAATAATACTAATGCCAATGTTACGTGGGTACAATTGTTGCCCTACTGAAGCATGGCAATAGTAGTACAGATCGAAAGGGGGGCAAAAACACCCAAAAGATTCCTAGTGGACCAGGCTCATCTTGTATTCTGAGACAGGCTAAAGGCCGCTCCCCTGTTCTACCTACTAGGGTACTACAGGATAAGTATGTCTGCAAGAATAATCTCGGCATAATCATTGCCTGCCACCTCTTGGTCCATGAAGCGAACGAAGCAGGAATACAGAGGACTCGCTCAGGTTTGCCAGGCCTAGGGGTAAGACTGCCACATTTGTACCTCATTTACTATGTTGCCGAAGTGACCTTCACTTCCCGAGAATCATCTCTGTTCCAGAGGGATCGAAAATACAAAGAGGCTGAATAGATTTGCTACTACTGAATGTTCCAGGAACAGCTGTTCAGGCATTACTGCGACACAAAATGCCGGCAGCCAGGCCGAAAGGATGGAAAAATCCGAACCTTTCCTTACTGAGAACAACAAAGAGGCTGAACGGATTTGCTACTAATTCTCCTAAAAAGGAGATCACCTTAGGACCATAGCTCGGGCACAACCACCGCGAAATCACAGCAGCTTGCTGGAAGGTTGGAAAAAAAGGAATCGCAGAACCTTCCTCAAATGAAGAACCTTTACTAATAATCGGAACGGGAGGGTGGAACGCGTGACCACATGGTCCAGCCCAAATGGAAAAGGGCGAGAATCTCCGCCAGTTCAATCTCTGATGCAGCCCACTGTCAGCGCCTGACTGATGGGCCACTGTGGAGATGACATCGACTGATGCCGTGCAATGGCCGGACATCACTCGAATCAACTCCCTAAGGTTTTGTGATTCCCTAGGGAAGCAAGCTTCCTATGGTCTGTGGATGAACCCAATCAGCCCGAGCCACACCAAGTCTCAGTTAGGCACCATTACAGCTTCTATCCCTCCACCATTCATCCCTTCGACACGTTATGCCACCTTGAGATTGGGACCCTTGTAGAGGACTCGTACCTCATGCAGGGCATACGTCGGGCCGATTCTTAATCCTGGACCTGCAGGGACTTGGACATTCGAGTGGTGAACTACAGAGCATCACCAGCAAGGGGTGGGTGCAGCCACGCTCTACCGATCCTATAGGAATTTCTTCACTAGGGGCAGCTACCAGGGGGCTGCGACTAGAGACAGTCCCAAGCCAGCTAGTATTGCTGCTGGATCTCTCTATAGAAAGTCAAACAAGATCTGAGGCAAATTATCCACTAGGACTTCATGCGGCAGTTTACACAGGTGAGCCACTCCCTTTCAATGAGTCGCTGACAGCACACCAACATCTGCACACGCCTGCTTCCCGGTATGGGGTTGTCTTCGCATGGACTTCTTCAAGCATTTGGCAACCTCTTAGTTTATCCCTGTCACTATGGATGTATCGGCCTGGCTAGAAACAGATACAGCCATAGTGACAGCCGGTAAGCCCTCTTGCCATGTCAAGGTGGGTGCATTTGAGAGGGTAGTGAACCAGGATCAAAAGTCAAGGTATATGAGATATAGAGCCACAAAGTTCCATTGGTTGCAAACAGTGAACGCGGTTTGATGTTCTGCCTGGCCTCATCATAGTCTGCGATGTGATGCGTCTCATTCCTGTGTTCTGCTACCTATGCCGCCTATATGCCTCTGTATTTCGTAAACCTTTAACCTTTAACTCCTGGTTTATTAGGGAGTTTTTTATGTTTGGCTGTGATTCTGAATACGCCCTACTCCAAAAACTGGTTTTTTTACTTCCTAACGTCAAAACAACTACTGAGATATCTTATTTAAGTATTCCTTATGCGGCAAAATCCGTCAATTATGCAAAAATTTGATATCATCTCGATAAATTGTTAATAAAATTTCGAACGAAATCATGGACATTTCACTTAGTCTGCTGTTATGTGCCATCATAGAAGAAAGCTGTCAGTGTGTGCATGCACACTGGTTAAATTTTGTTTGTCAAGCAATCGTTTGCATTTCGCTTCTCAAGTTCTGTGCACATCACTAGAACTCGCAATGGCATCACACGGCATTCCTGTTCACAATATCTTATTTCATCTTTTATATAAGTAGTTTCTCCTAGGGATATCTGAAGTTTGAGGGAGACTAAAATTTTAAAATAATTATATTGTTAATTAATTATCATCATTATTACAATTCTTCCCAAAATATCAACATTTAGTATTACATAATAATGAATAATTCTGTTTGCAAATAATTTTTGTATCGCTATATTTTGTATATTAAAGGTTTAAATCTAAGTTCTAGAAAAATGTTTCCAATGATATAATATCAATTATAACGAAGATGGAAGTTTTTTCGACAGTTTTTCCTATTAAATGACAATGTTTGAATTTTAGCCGAACAATTTCTGTTTTTGAAGTGAAGAATTTGGCTGATCCTTTCACAAATGTGGAAGATATGGGAAAAAGATTGGAAAGATTCAACCACTTAGAAATCAGAAAGTGATTCGGAAGTGGATTAAAAGATAGATGAAATTTAATGGTAAATAGCAATTAATTAACAGTAGTCATGCAATATCATTTTAATACAACCCTTTAAATACTTAAAATGGGTTATAAAATTTAAAAAAAAAATCTGGAAAAATATCTAGTCCTAACATTTCTTATGACCATCAGATGCACTGAACAAAATTTTTCATCGATGTCAGTTTTTTTGCTAAAAAATGCCATGTAGCAATTTGTTATTGTGCACCTATTTGTGTTTGTTTTGCATATGTATAATTGAGATTGCTGGTTTCTAAAAGTTATTAAATATATGAATATACAGAGTCTAATTTTTAATAAATATGTTAAGAACTGCATGCAATTTTTTTTTAGTTTGAATACTGAGTCACCTTATATAAATGTTATTGATTTTGGTGTTCTGCAACTCTGAAAAGTTAAAAACCAATGGGCTATACACTAAGTTTGGATAATTGTATTCCTAATTATAAATATTATACACTATATTTTATTTATTATTATCTAAATATATTTTTTATTCGAAATCAATGTTTAACAGCAGAAAATCTAGTAACAAAAACAATATAATGTGATTATAAGAATTTGAATATTTATTATATAACATTTTATTTTATTTTTAGTTTGTAAATATGCATATATATTTTTATAATAAACATGCTAAATATATTAAAGATTAAAATAAATCTAAAGCTGAAAGTACCAGAAATTCAATTATTATTTTTCTTGAATTAATTATAAAATTTATTAGTGAGCATGTCAAGAAATGTATTCAATCACTTGTCAGAAAGAATATGCAAAACAAAACATTTTGCATATTCTTTTAGACAAGAAATAATTTTATTAATCATAAATTTTTAATAAATTTAAATGCTTCTGCCAAAATAATGCATTTAAGAATAAATTATAAAATTCTATATAAGACTAGAATTAATTAATTATCATAAACTGATAAATTAATAATAAAAATTTGTCCAAAGAATTATATGTTTATTTGGTATGGATCAGAAGATGAAATAAAAAAAATTATTAAAATTCCAACTTTTGACATGCATTAAAAAGATTAATTCTACAGATATTAATATAAAATTTTGTAATTATTAAAAGAAAAATCAGTAAAGATTTGCATTCCCTGTGCAATGGCTATTCATTGTCAATATAGCAGGCTTTTTTTATGAATATATATTGAATCTTTGGTTTAAAGATTTGTGTAAGTCAATCTCTATATCATGATCTGGGGATCCATATATATATATATATATATATATATTCATTTAAAAAGCCTGCTATATAGTCAATATATAATCATTGCACAGGGAAGGTAAATCTTTCCAAAGAATCTGTTAGAGATTTAAAAGTCCACACTCACAATAAATGCTTAATACTTCTAATCAACAGTTTTGTTATGATAAAAATTTATCCTAAAAAATTTGTATCTTAAGAATCTTCGGCAAATAAGTATCTAGTTCTTTTACCAAATTTTTATTACAACAACCAGCAATTTACATTAGTTAATTAGGTTTAGACTCATATTGAGATCATACTATTGCTAATACAATAAAAAATGATTTTAAATGTGCAACAAAATCTTTTAATCTTACCTTCATCTCGAAATCCAATACCACTATCACTATTGCTACTGTTACTGCTAGTATTACTCGGCTGAGGTGACATGTGCAGATGAAAATCTACCATTCCTGAAGCAGCATCAACACTGATTGCCAGCCTATTTCGATATAAACTTACTATAGCCTGGAGTATTGAATCTGCTGATTCTGAAAATTCCCTGCATTTATTAGTTACAGGATCTGGTGTGCAGTTTATACGAAATGCTTTGGCACGTTTGATATGTTGATGATGCAACAGCAGCTTAGTATCAACCATAAAAACATGGCATGAACTACTGACTGACACAGGTCCTTCATGACTTCCTTCACTCATTTCATCACTGCTCGTTCCATGACTGGTTACTAATCCAAAGAATTTTTTATCATCAGCATAAACACCGCTGAATGTTATTTTTTCTGCTGGAAATTCAGCAAGAGTCAAACCATGTGGATTTGTAAGTACAACACTTTCAGGATAAACACAAAGTAAAACTAGAGTGTGAACTTTCTTTTCAATTCGAAGTCTCCTAATGCAACTTCTTATCGTTTGTAAACGTGAACTAGGAAGTTGTGGTTCTTTTGGCATTTCAATTGTTCCCAAATAGCCAACAACTGCTTTTAAAATCACTGTATCATTTGGTTCTTCATTTTCTTCATTTTGTACTTGACGGAAAAAGTTTGAAGGATACAAAATATCATTTAAATCCTGTTCAGTAAAAATTGAGTTAAACACTTCATTTGTTGAGCACGAAGAGTTTAAGTGAACACTATGATTTCGATTTTTATGTTGCTTGTGTTCTTTTTTCTTTGCTATGTTCACTTGTTGCTTTTGTTTCAATACATGAACACTTTCTCTCCCTGAAGGTTTTGTGGAAATAACATGAGTATTTGATTCTTGAAGTCTCTGCTGCAAAATTAAATCTAGTAGTGCTTTGTTAGATCTTCCAGTCAATGGTATTAATGTTTCTGTGGACAGACATTTTTGATCTCTTGATCTCTTGTGAATATCGGCTCCAACTTTATTTCCTTGAATGTGATCGACAAATAACGCACCCGTCTGAAGATCACGAACAACTTTTTCGGCTCGGCACACATTTAACTGTTGTCTGTTTCTCACTCGATGTGGATATTTCGGACGGCTTCTGGCAACAGTCACAAATTCCTCTTCGGAAGAATCCGAATAGTAATTTTCTGCAATCTGGAGTTTTAGTAATCCAGTAGAGTTTCCAATTAATCTCACCACATCATCATGAGGAACTTTAGAAACATTCTGTCCATTCACGGCTATTAAAAAATCTCCAGGTCTCAGACCAGCCTTTTCAGCCGGGCTATTACTCACAATACAGCTCAATATACATGGTGCTTGTCCAGAAATCGTGAAGCCAAACCCATTTTTTCCTCGGACAATCTCAACAGTTCTCACTCCGTAACTGGGACGTTTCTTTCGTCTTCTATGTTGGTGCATTTTGTTGTATATCACAGGTGACATTAAGTATATTCTTTATGCAGTGAAGAAAGCATCCTAAAAAGATTTTTAAAAAATCACGTTAGATTATATCAACACTATAAAAAGAATCATCTTGTTAATTACAAACTAAAAAATTGACAGTGATGGTTTAAAATATCTACGTGCATTTCTGTTGTAAATCTATAAAAAAATGGCCTATACATACTTTAATAAACGGTCGACCGAGTTCGGTTACTTAAAAACTTGTTTAGAGTTTACGGAAACAAACGATGGTACTTAACGTATTTTTACCCGAAATGGTTCTTGCTTCAAATAATGATTCAGTTTACCTACCTTCGTCCGGTTGTGGAGGTTAAACTTTAAAAATGTTTTCCGATTCCGATCTGACGGGACAAAGCAGCGTGCACTCGCTTTTTTTCTTTTTTTTCCCCCCTCTAATACTCGGGACATCTCTGAGGATCGGCAAAAAATGATCGGCAAGGATCCATTTCGGTGAATTCTCGAACTGATGCGTCCAAAAAGTATAAGTACGGTAGAGTTTAAAAGCCTCCTCTGTGGCAATGCACCGAAGAATGTGAACTATTCGATGCCCACTGGCTGGAAGTACAAAATGGATGACCGTTTGGGTCACGTGGACCAGAAGAGACGCACCGATTGGTCGGCGCCACATCGCACCTGGTCTACTGATGAGTTCTATACGAAGTGCAGATGTTAAAATTCGCTTTCGGTAGCAGCGATCTGAAACGAACTTTGCCAACATTTGTCAACGCGAATTTTCGGACTTCATCTAAAAACTTTTACACGCTACAGTTTCGGCCCTAAACGATATTCGTAACGTTTTTTATTAACCTCGCGATAAAGAGTGTGGCGGACTCCTTTGATTAAATCAGTTCAAATTTGAGTTGCAAATTCCGCACCGAGCGTAATTACTTTAAAAAAAAATTTTTTTAATAAACAATGGCCTTTTTTTCAGATTTTATCATTTAAATTTCTTGCTCTCTAACAGACGTTTATAATTTAATGATAACAATACACTTCGTGCGAACTTGATCTCCGTTCAAAATTGCACTTTTATGTTATCTATAGTGTATCAGTTACCTTGTTGGGTGAAGTTAGAATGAAAATATCTTTAAAAATATTCCTCCCAACAGTTTGAAAACTGTAATTCTTCACATCTTCATAGTTAACGTATTTAAAAAAACAAAAAAAAAGTAACAGTACCTGATGCGGAAGAGCTAGAAACAATATAATCCTACTCTTCGTAACTCCTGTCGTTGTAAAGGGGGGAAAAAAGCAATAAAATTTGACCTATATTTTATAGAAATTTCTGTCCGATGAAGTAAATCGTTCATAGATTAGATTTCGTAACGTATTCTTTGTGAATTCCTGATTTTTGTTTTATTGAACTACTTATACTCGCATTCCTGACAACTGGGTGTATGCGAGAAATTA
The DNA here is from genome assembly GCA_000484575.1 of Olivierus martensii. Lineage (NCBI taxonomy): Eukaryota > Metazoa > Arthropoda > Arachnida > Scorpiones > Buthidae > Olivierus > Olivierus martensii. The sequence goes on from AYEL01055728.1 coordinate 15,506, forward strand.
TTCCACACGCATTTTTATATTCTTGTTTATCCAAACGTGCTTCTGTATGTCATGAAAAATTTGCATTAATAACTATTCCAGATACAAATTTTTAATATAAAATTATTCATAAATTAATAGGTCAGACGTAAAAGAGAATTCATTTAATTTTCGAAACGTTGGAGGAAAGTTTCCTTTTTTTTTTTTTTTTTTTTTTTTTTTTTTTTTTTTTTTTTTTTTTTTTTTTTTTTTTTTTTTTTTTTTTTTTTTTTTTTTTTTTTGGAATTTTCTGGGCTCGTCCCGGTAAGGTTAGATACGCAGATTAATATCGAATCGTTCTTCAAGCGTATGAGGCATTCGCGACTACAGAAATCTCAAGATAGCATTTTTTAAAAGGTAATTTATATGTGAAGACGGTATATGACTCTCGTACATCACTATATATTTTTAAGTTATTAACTAAAAATGGCGTATGGTGAATTTTAAAGTGAGTTTTGGAGATTTAAAACTTGAGATAATTCCCTGTAAATGTGGGGTTTTTCCCTCCCTATCGCCCAACCTCATTTCTAGTCGGAGGTCAAACAGATTTTTTTTTTTTTGTACAAGTATATATATGTAAACAGATTATATCTGTTTCAGCACTTAAAAGTTCAAGAATTCGAAAACTAGATTTACGAAATGCCATTAGAGATTCTTAATGGGTTAAATAAGATGTGGAATATGATCTAGTGATAACGGAAGAAAAGAAACTGTTATAATAAATTAATCTTTTATTAATTTATATTTCTAATAAATAGTTTTTTTTTTTTTTTTTTTTTTTTTTTTTTTTTTTTTTTTTTTTTTTTTTTTTTTTTTTTTTTTTTTTTTTTTTTTTTTTTTTTTGTAGGTCAAAAAACGCAAAACATTCCATAATTTTATGTAACTAATGATTTGGAAAAAATTATAGTTTGAAGTCCGTGGTTGGAGATAATCGATTATCTTCATGCATGCTTAATCGATGCATCATAAAAATCATCTTCACTGACTTGACACTTGACCTTTATAATAAATTTCATAAAAAATATCTTAATTTGTTCAATAAGAGAATATTTCAGAAATTTGAATGCTGTAGAGTTAAAAAATGAAACATGGAGTTCGCATATGATGGCGGAACATCTAGTTCCTCCTTTGCTGTAGTCAAAAATTTTTGAAGAGTCAGCTCAATAAAAAATTAACTTACAACAGCATTATAAAGATATATCTCAAAAATAAATTATTAAAGAAAACTCCTTTAGTAGAGTTTGGATATTTAGAATGACTACAACTATGTTAAAACAAATTATTATCCGATTTCTAAGTGTTGGGGTCATTCCGGAGAGCATGACAATTAAATGCAATTAAGAACACTAATCATTAAAATACAAAGTACAATAAGAAAAATAACAATAAAAAATTCAAACAGAGCTATATTATAATTAATAAACAATATTTTATTTATTAATTCACAGATAAAACGAAAATCCGGATACTGTTATAACTGATATTTTAAGCATTCCACAATTCTCAAATTTGTTTGATTGACTTTATTAATAGCTGGCATTGTTTTAGTCAACAGATGTCGCCACTTTCCACTCAGAAAGTGTTCTAAATGGCGAGGTGAAACTAGTTTTCCACAGGCTGGCCATCCCGGAATTCGAGTAGGAGTCGACTAGATTGTGGAATACTGTATGGGAACTCTATACAATAATTAGTTCTCTAAAGACCGTGACCACGGATGCTCCGGTCTCAGGAGACTGCTTCCAAGAATGGCAACAAATTATATAACATTATTAAACTTTTTTTGAAATAAGAAAGTTTTAACTTTTTTATATATATTTCATGTATTATATATTACAATATACAGTTTATAAAGTTGTTTGAATACTTTTGGATCCAAAATAATAGCAGTATTTAAGAAACGAACAACACTTACGTACGAATTGTGTTAGAAAGTAGAGGAGTGCGTGTAATTTCTCATGAAAAACTATATAAGATCATGGAAAATTAACTTATATTCTTTTGATTTCTTCGTCTTTAATCATTCCGAAATAATGAACATATATCGAAGGGAGGCAATTATTTCTTTCTTTGTAAAAATTTGCCCATTTGCGCGCCCAGATTTAACAATTAATTATTCTTCTCGAAAATACACTGATATGTTTCGTTTTTACTGCGATTGGGTCAAAACTAACTCCTTCCAAATGTTCCAACCATGGGAAAAATGACACATGTCATGTCATTCTCGAAAAGAAATAAACACCTTCCGCCGCCACCAGTCTAATCAGTGAGAAAACCGCCCAGTAAAGAAATGTACCCATAGATTGACAACAAAAAAATATTTACCTGGCATGTTTTCAAATAAAATTTTAACTAGAATTTTACCTCATCTCAAAAATTATATTAAACAGCTAAAAATATTATTCATGTTCAAAATATCCTATTTTATAGTTTTACCATATCTTGTAATTTCATAGAATCATTTCATTTTTAAACATAGAAATATAAAAATTATAATTTTACAGTGTGACGTTATAAATTGCATGACTCTTCCCTCCCTTACGTCATATAGCGTCACAAAGGGTGCGTTCCAAATCTCAACAGCGATTAATCTCTTAACTCAACATCAGTTTGTTTCTGGAACGACTTGCTGAGTGTGATGATAAAATGGCGGCTAGCATAGTGATGAAGAAGACAATAATGAATATTATAACATCATTAACGTCATTAGAAAGCACTAAAATTTATTTGACAATAAACAATGATGCTGATAATGATTTGGTACACTCTCTAACTATTAAAATCTTATCATCTAGTATGAACTACTACTTCCGCCATGTTGAATAAACAATGTCAGCACACTCACCACCTAGAGACTGCAATGACTGTGTTGTTGGTTTATTGAGCTCAACACTGATTGGCTTGTTAAGTTTTGGAACGGTTTGCTGAGATTTTTTTACTCATCATTGATTATTCTATTGAGGTTTTGAACGCACCAAAATCTATTATCTCTCCCAACCCTAACAGTATGAAGTAGTTCATGGATATTCCCTGATCTTCAAGTTTGATTCCGTGAAAACTTACGAAGTAATATGTTGAGGTTTTGAACGCACCAAAATCTATTATCTCTCCCATCCCTAACAGTATGACGTAGTTCATGGATATTCCCTGATCTTCAAGTTTGATTCCGTGAAAACTTACGAAGTAATAAAATATTGCGGAGGTATTTTACAAATAGTCACTCGAAGAAAAGTCAAAATATCAAAATTAGCAGTCATTTATTAATATATTTGATTAAAAATTGAAAAGTATCAAAATTCGATTAGTAATTAAACTTTTTCCGAGCGCAAAAATGAGTTTAACGTTTGCCACAAATAATTTCAAATAATATATTTTAATCATTCGTTTAAACAAATATGTATGATGATATCTTCTTTGACGATTTATTAAAATGATTTTTTTTTTAAATTTTTAAATGATTTTTTATAGCGAATGTAAGAAGAATCTCAATGTTTCTTTCATAATATAAATGCGGTACGCGTCAAATAATGTTAAGTTTGTTCTCTTTGATGGAAACTTTTTCAAAATATGCTCATAAAAAATAAATAAATAAATCCCGTTTAATTTTTACAATTTAAGAACCGCTAATTACTTGGCTGTTGACGAAAACGTAGACATAAATTATGCGAAGGTGACGTCATCTAATTAGTGATCTACAGGAAAATCTAACTAAATGATTACCAATAATAAATATATATTTTAATATAAAATAAATAATTTATTAAAATATCATGTTATAAAATTAATATACACTTCCGTAAATTTCATTAACAAAAGTAGTTGTAATAATGCCCTCTAACGGCGGAAAAAGTCGAGTTTTTTTTTGTTCTGCGTATAATATTTTGAAGTTCTAGTTTTCAATCAAGACGATTATTTTAAACAGAATATAATTATTGAAAATTATAAAATGAATACAATAAATCCGATTTGGCAAAATTACGAATGATTTGTTCTAAAAGTGAGTGAACATCCCTACAACCATGGTCTATAGATATATATGGTCTTACCACTGCTACCGATAACAAAGGGAAAACTGTTAAGGTCTAGATTTTAGTCGCTAGGCGGCGTTAGTGTCAGTAGATTAGCTAGAGCAGACGAATTTCTATAGAGTTACATGTAGAATCTTATAAACTAATAACTTTGCAAATTATTTTTAGCAGGAATTTCGCTGTATTTTGATAAATTAGAACGAAAACCCTCATATGAGGTCAAAACAGAGAAAGGGGTAAATGCGATACATTATATTAATGCATTTATTCCATCGCTAAATTGCGTTATATTCAATCACTCAAACTTACGTATACTTTATTGCAAATAATTATAATAAAATTCGATAATAATTTGATCTTTTATAAAGCAAATCTTTAATTATTCTCTAAATAACTAAAAGGACTACAATAATTCATTCTGTCCGAAACAGGTAAGAGAGAATTTCTGTTTGTGACAGTAAATTAACCAAATACTTACAACAAGAATTAATTGATTATTCTTGGATAATAAATATCTTTTGAAATTTTTATTTTTATTATCGTTTTCTACAATTGCAAAAAATCAAAATTTTCTAATCTCTTCATAAAAGTTTTGGAACATTTACTCTCTATCTATAAACGTATAACGATGCGGAATCGAAAGGTTTTTTTATGCTTAGATCAATTTTTATGATTGTTTTTTTTTTACTTTAACTTTTTTAAAACAAAATATTCGCGGAAGATTGGCAAATTTTTACTTTAATTTATCTATTGTTTACATCGAGGTGTAATCAGTGATTGATGGAATAAAAAAAAAGGTTGAAATATCGAGATTTTAGATAACATTTGCTACACACTGGCATTTTCATCATCATACTTTTTTATGTACTTTTTTATAGTTTAGTTAATAAATTTTTTAGCTTTATTGATACTTGTTCTCTCTTTTATCGTTCCCTAAATAATATCTATAAAAAAAAAAACTATGAATTTGCTTTTTTTTCTCTACATGATAAGGGAGTCAAAAATATCTTTTTGAATGTGTTCGAACGATTTCGGGAGTATTTTTTATTTATTTTTTTATAGTTTCGCATGCTTAAAAATAAATCAATCTTTTGAAGATTTCGATGGAAACTATTAAAATAACTCTCGAATTTTTAATACTAATAAATAAAAATTTGTCTAAGTTTATTGGTTGAAAGGTAAAGATGGCTTGGCTATTCATCTCTTTGGATTAATTAAAATGTCGTCGCCAATTTATAACAATAAACTGATCAGAAAATTAGACTTGATCTGATAATTGCTCTCTCAGCAATTGAAAACTTTATGAAACTCCAGAAACTGCCTTATCTTTTTACCTGATAAGGAGCAAATTAGCGGAAACACACAACCACATTAAATCTAAATCGTACTGATGATCTACCGCTCCTATTGCTAGTGTTTGTAGCTTGGTTCCCTGATGATTTGTATATCAGTGATATCAGGCACGTGTTATCTATTCAGACTGCAACCATACAAACAGTTGATTGAAATGAGCACTGCATTAGCATCACCAGATTGGCATATCTTCAATAATTCTTAAATGTTTACATTTTTGTGTTATTTATTCAACTTTTAAACTCATAATATTGACTTATTTTTTTCCTCTTTGTTTTCTTAAGAAGGTAGCATTTTTACGAACGAAATCAAAAGCCCTTTTCCACTTTGGGACAACAAATTACATAGATTAAATCTCTCAGTCCGTTGTAAAATAATCAAAGCCCTTTGGCTACAGAGACTTTTTCCATTTTTATTACTACTTTATTCTTCGTTTAAATGACTGTTTTCGTAGGTAAACTTCAACATCACTCAGTGAATTGATGCTCCACTTTAAAAAGTCAAAATTCTCTCTAGAAAATCAAAACATAACCACTCAATGAATAACTATTTAAACTATTATACTGTGCATTACTATCAATATAACGGTATAACTTCTGGTTGTAATTAATTTCTAACATATCATTAATTATAACTATGTGAATTTAATAACAACTGAGAATCATAATGATAATTTATTATAATGATTATCATCAGAACAATTTTTCATACTTAGATTGGTTTTTTCATGTACAAGATTGAGTATGAACTTCACATCTAGATGATATTCATATTTAAACTTTCAAAATAAAAAAAAAAAAATATGTATGCTATAAAAAAAATTACTATCCACGTGGACACTCAGATCTTTTAACGTTAAACTGATAATTTGTCATGCTATAAATTTTCTAAATTGCTAAAACAATAAAAAAGCACTTTATAGTGAAATTTTACGGATGTTTACTAACTTAGATTGAAGTTTAATAGTTTCAAAAATAGGTTAATCAACTTACTCTTTACAATATCATTAATTGAACTTCTATTATTATTATGGACGATGAACGTCACATGCTTTTAAATTAATTGATTTATGTTTTAAAAGGTTGAAGATCTTCGTTTTGGCGACCGTAAAGGAGGATAAAAGATATACTGTTTCTGAGATTTTTAAAAATTATGTAAAACGTGTTTTAATATATGTTATCAATAATATCGGATTGCAAAGTAATCCTATACACATAATTTAATATGTAAAAAAAAAAAAAAATATTGAAAGCTCGGATGAATGCAGAATTTGAATTTCATAAAATTTACTTAAGAGAAACTCTTCATAAAAAAGAAGAAGAAAAGATAATTTAGCTAATACATAAAGCGATTCTTTTCAAAGTAATAAAACTATCTCACTTGAATTCAAAAGTTTATAAAAGCGAGTAATCAAATTAATCTCTGTTAGAGTCGATTGATTTTAACATTTTCCTTCATCTTCTCGCACTTCTTTAAACAAGAAAGTGTTTTCTAAGACGTAAATTTTCATTAAAACAGGCATAAAGTTCTTCATTTTAAATACCAAGAGGTTTGCCAGTTCAGGAATTTTAAATAACGAAATTCAATTTAGCATTTGTTTTTATATATAAATTAAATTATTATTATTATTATTATTGTTTTTTTTCCTCCTCCTAAACTTTAGTGTGCTGGGTCGCAGTAGTAAGAGTGAAAAATAAAACAATTTAGACTGAATTATAATGCAACTCTTTTTTCACTTTTTATTAAAGATTCCATTGGAAAAGCACTTGACAACGACTCAAGCAGAATTGCCATTCATGACACTTTCGACATTTTCTACAGAGAGAACTATATTGATTGTAGAAATCATTCAGAGAGAGAAAAGGTGCTTCAATTTTTCGAATAATCCAGGAGGAGAATTGACTGATAATAGAAGTTTGTTGATCTTCTTTCGTGTCAATGTCAACTACAGATGAAAGAATAAATGTATACGAAAGAAAAATAAAATTATTAGTATACAGAATTAACATCTAAAAATATTACAAAACCAAAAATTATACAATACATTAATCACGTAAGCAAAAATATATAATTTTAAAATTTAGAAGAGTAGAATATAAAATTTTTACACTCTTGTAAGGAAGGAAGTCATTTTTGATGTTCGTGATGGACCTGAAGTTTATCTAACTTTTATTCTTGGTTGGATTCTCTCCAAAATCGTGTTAAGAAAACAGAGAAACAAAATGTAGAAATTGTGTCCAATTCCCAAATTTTGGATTTTAGTCTGAGGATGATTTGGGTAAGTGCCTAAACTCTCCTAAAATCAATATTATTTACCTGTTTTTTTTCTTTTTTTCATTATATAAAAGAAAGAAGTGGATTAAGATGATTTATATTGAAGAAAAATATAATCAATTTGAATGTTCTTGATGAAACATGTTGACTTTATCAATTTATAACTTTTTTTTCTGTAACAATCTTTGTACACAATCAAGAAAGTTTTGCAGGATACGGTATCATTGTTTTAACACTGATAGTTCTTCTTTTATTGGCACATAAACAACAAACTAATTTTATTTTATCTTCATCCATAATATGAAAGCAAATAAATCTGGAATTGTAGTTTGTTTTTTTTTTTCCCACGTCGAAAGAAGAAAAACTAACATGCATTAATCTGTTGTAAAAACAACGCATAAAAGTGAAATTTCTAAAATTAAAAGATCTTCTTTATTGTGCAATAAAAATCCGTTAAGATCTTCACGGCAAATTAATCATGTTTAATATAATTATAATGAGATATAAATCACATTAATTAATGAAAATAATTTTCATTAATTGGCACTTAATTAAAATTTAAACTGTTTACTGTTGTTTCTTATATGCAATATTTATGTTGCTTTAAATAAATGCAAAATTTGCTTAAGATGATCTTTAAATAGGGAAGATATTTTTTTAAAAAAAGAAATAAAATGTTTATAAATAACAAAAGTTATTAAGTACAGTATAACTTGGAAAAAATGATTGTAGAAAGCAATTTTTAATGTTGTCCTCCTAGATTAAAAAATGATGATAAACATAAGTAATGTTGTGACTAGCATATGATGTTCTGGTAGAAGTATAATTAATCAAAGCTAAATAAATGGAAAAGCTCTTGTTAATGTTTATACATCTTGTCAACTTCAGTATATTGTTTGTCCTAATTAATTTTTTTTTTTTGGATCGTACATGATTGTTATAGAAAAAAAAATGACAAGAATTATAATGTTATCAAACATTTTAACATTAAAAATGTAGATATAAGTCATAAATACTTTAAAATGATTGAATAGGCGGAACCAGGTGTAGTTACTGAAAAATGTTATCCAGAGTAAGTTTCCAGCTTTCTATTTTTAAAAACATTACTACTTCAGCTGTATTTGGCATCGCTATCAAAGAAAAAGATCATCAGCCTTCTATTATCAATCAAGAGCTTTGAAGAATGCAATATCTCCTCCTCCCCTTTATTCGAAGTATTTCAGTACTTCTTCTTGGTGACTTCAGAATCAATTGGTTCCTTAGATGCAGAATATGTCGAAACTATCACGAACGACAGTTCTTCAGGATGCTAAGTAATATAAAGATGATGTTCGACCTTATTATTGAATTCAAATTTTTGAACTGTAACTGCGATAATTCTGTTTAATTCATAATGCGACACTTGGCGTATTTTGTTTAAAATAGCTGACAAAAATGCTGCTTAAATAGGGAAAAAATTATTTTTTTAGAGTCGAAGATACATTGTATAGTACTTTCGACACGAGTTAATATAATTGCAAATATTTTAATATTTCTTAATTTCCATTAACTTAATAATTGATTTTATTCCTTTTTCTATAATTTCGAGTCTAAAGCATTATATAGTCGAAAATATTTTTCATAGTACTTTCGACTCAAATTAATATCATTATTAATAATGCAATTAAAATAATTTACTATTATTTAATTTTTGCATTAACTCGTAATTGATTTATTTATTTTTTTATAAGTTTGAGTCGAAAGCACTATATAATTAAAATATTTTTCATAGTGCTTTCAACTCAGGTTAATGTCATTAGTAAATTATTTTATTTGCTTTATTAATAATGACATTAACTTGAGTCGAAAGCACTATGAAAAATATTTCAATTATATAGTGCTTTCGATTCGAAATAATGAAAACGAAATAAATCAATTAAAAGTTAATGCAAATTAAACAATAGTAAATTATTTTAATTGCATTATTTATATTGTTTAATTTGTATTAAATTGTAATTGATTTATTTCGTTTTCGTATTAAGTCGAAAGCGCTATATAATGGAAATACTTTTCATAGCGCTTTCGAATCAAGTTAATGTAAATTACAAATAATTTAATTTGCAATTGATTTATTTTCTTTTCTGTTATTTCCAAAGGTAAGTACTACAGTATATAGTTAAAGCTACTTTATATAGTACGTTCGACTCGAAATCAATTGAAAATTAAGTCTTTTTTATTCAGCTTTCAGAAATATTTTAAGATATGATAATTTTATTGTTTTCTGTAAAGAAAAGTTGAATATTTTTGAAATTTCTTATCATTTACATAATTTTGAAACTATATAATGCATCAATAAACCGTTTTCTCGTAATAAAATATGATCGATGGAAAACTTATGTAAAAAATAAAAATAAAAAATTACAAATCCTGACAGAGTTAAAGGTTTATAAACGTTTCGGAATCATAAAGAAATTAGTATAAACGTTTCTTTATTATATATATATATATATATAAATAAGAACGATATAAACTACATTGTTTCAATATTAACATTTCGATGTCTTTCTCTATCCTGAATCCAATTAACTGTTACCATCATTTCTTCTTTCAGACTTCCAAATGTAATGGGATTCCTTCTCTCTCGCTTTCTCGTTTTCCTAACAATAAAGATCAAAACAATTGGTGTTCCAAGTTTAAACAACGTAGAAACACGTCCAGTTCTTCGCTACATTTGCTTTTACGTGTTATCACATCAATCTGTATAAATTTCCTCACTGCCTTCTACTATATTGTACGTAATCTTCGTAGTCGTTCTGGCAAAAGAGCTACTGCTTCCAAAATGGCAAAAATGTTGAAAATTGTAAGCAATTCATCTGGATAATTTCACGATTTAATAATAAATTGCTTATAGAACTCAATTTATAAAAGCATGCCCATGATACCACTCCATATTGACGCACATAATTTTCATAAATATAGGATAAGATACTGTATGAAGTTATTAATTTATTATCAACTAATTAACTCGATCAAATTCCGTATTAATTAATTGAAGTCGTTGCTGTTTATATTAGTTTAAAATCTACTTAATTATTACTGTTATTTATAATAAATGAGTTCAAATAATCAGTTATGGATGATTACAGTTATCAAATTAAACTAAAATAATCGATTAAAATTTATTTTATAAAATTAAAATAAAAAAATTCTTTAAAATTGATAGGGAATACTATAACCGGATAATGCTCGAACTTATTCTATATTTTTGAAGGATAAGTATGACAAGTCCATCCATATCGTGTCTCATGCATGATTTGCAGAGCGTAGCAAATGAAAATGTTGAATAAAATCTGTCAATCATTCTCTTTACTCAACTTTTAATATTATTACTTTGTTTTTCTTCAATAAATCGGATTATTTTAATGAGATATATTATTCTAAATTAAGGATGGAAATGCGAGGAAATCAAGAAAAATCAGGCGAAAGTTAATTGTATTTATAAAAATTGTTGCCATAAAAAAAAACATTGCATTTTATTCTGATAAAATTAAACATTTTCGAAAATATATATATAAAAAAAAGTCATTTGAATACGTTCGTTATAACGAGAAAGTATGAAAACTCTAACATCATTAAAGTGCAACAAAAAGAGATAAATGTCGTTAATACATATGCATTAAAATAACTCTTTTAAGGAATTCATCACTTTAAATTTATTAACTTAATAGCTTATCTTTGAGCATTATTTTTTATGCATTTAAATATGTTTAATTCATTTTAAATCTGTTAATATTTCTTGCATAAAAATGAAAAGATGATGATTAAAAAAAATAATCAATCGAATTTATTTTAAACTTTTGAAATTCCCGAATTGAAAGAGGAGGTTTATAAGACAACCGTACTGTCTGTTCGCATGTCTGTCACCCATTAATAACTTTTGAAACTAATTGGTGGATTTTCACAAAATTTGATAAAGATATTCTTCCATTAAATGCTTCATCATTTAACCTAGTTTCAATCATTTTAAAAAATGGTGGATATTCAAACTTCTGACACATTCTGTTAAATATATCCCGAATTAATTATTGGATTTTTGTCAGATTTATCAGAAAAGTCGAGTGGTTGAAGATGATCTCAATAGCATATCAATCAACCCATTATCTTCAACTATTTAACGGTGGATGCTCAAACTTTTAAAGTTTCTCCTTGATAACTTTTGAACTATTTGATTGAATTTTATGAATTTCGAGAGGATGGTCAAGCGCATTAATGTCAAATTTGAGATTAATTAAATCTGTAGATTCGTTCGTTTAAACATGGCGAGTATTCAAACTTCTGAGAGCTCCTGTTTTTATGTTATTTAATATAGAGGTTTGCCATTAAATATTATGTCGATGGAATATACGAGTATTTTAATCTCATAACTTTTAATCACTCCACATTCAGAAACTAGAAGAATAATTCTTTCAAGAATTTCTTGTTTTAATAATTAAAAGTTTTGTATTGTGAGGCTTTATCTTCTTTTTTTTTTAGGGCGATTGAAAGACTTATACAGAACTGGTAAATAACTATTACTGGAAAGATTAAAAGTGATGTTTCTCTTCTAATTAGGAAAATCTTCTTACGAAACACTAATTGAAAAATATAAATAGTTTGAGAGTCAATTAGTCACAATAATTAATAAAATAATGAGATTATACACAAATCCATGCTATAATTATGAATAAATCAATGGTTTTTGTTAAAGCGAAACAATAGTTTTAACTTTCAGAGTATAAATGCATAAGATTTTTTTTATGTATATAAAAAGTGATAGAATCTGTGCCTAGTAATAATTGAAGTATTTTGATTTATGGCGGCTTTGTTTCTTTCTTTCTTTATATATATGTGTACGTATACAGTATAGTTTTTAAAAGAATCCGTGAAAGTTTTTCACCATGCACCATCTGCGATTTCTTTTACTCATTTTTTTATGTGGCACAAAATGAAGAAAATGCAATATTCAGATGAAAAGTAGATGCATAAATCTATTTGAAACCTTTCTGGTTACTTTAGACATCTTTTGCCATTTTATAATATTTTAGGGATTCGATTCCAGGAAATACTTTTATTTATAACTCTTTTTTTGAACGTGCGGATGAAAGAATGAGGAATGTCTTCCATTTGCATCTAATCTTTGCTTTTTTCTTTTAACTGAGCTTCATTTTTATCTAGTAAGATCAACAGGGTTTGCAGGTTTCAATTTTTTTTCGGGTGTTTTTATTGTATTGTAGATTTATTTTTAATATTTTAAATAATTCCGAGTAGTCTGTTTTGCATTAAAAAGGCTTTTTAATATTTAAAAGATTTTAAGAAATATATATATATATATATATAGCAAGCATAAAAAATAGGAAAAAAAATTCATCCCTGAAAATATCAAATATTAATTGTCTGAAATCCTTTAAAAATTTAATTTGTTTGTTTTTTTAATACTTGAAGAACTGAAACATGTTCTAATTTATTTGAGCTAACTCTAAATCTACAAAAATCAAACAACTAAATGATTAATAACCCACAGAAAAAGCAACTAAAAATGAATGGACTCTCATTAAACTTTTGTAAATAGGAAATCCTCAATATTCCTTAAAAGTTGATAAACGTGTACATAATTAATTAATCTTTTAATTCTTTAAAAGCTCAATAAAGTGAAATCCCTGTGCATTTAAAAAATTAATCAAACATCGAAATAACCATTAAAATGGGAGAAAAAACGAAATCTTCTTCTCTTTGTAGGATTAAATCCTTCCATAATTTAAAAATGTCTTAAGTGTCTATTGATGTAAAGAAAAACAATTTTTTATAATCTGCCAAGTGTTGCATTGCATTTTTTTTTTTTGGTATTAAAATTTGATAGATAATTCTCATAAGAACTATATACATTAAAAGGGTTACATTCTTTCGAACGTAAATAGAGAGGTAAATTTTTGAAAGTGCAGTTTTAAAACAGACGAATGTACTTTATAGAATAGACTGAACTGTTTCTCAATGTCAAGTGTACCTGTCGGTGATAGATTGGATCCATTATGGACGTTTAGATACTTTGATCGTTTACTTTGCCGTAATTGTTCCATACTACGTCTATCAATCTACTTCTAACCTTGATTTATTTTTCTTTCCACTCTTGATAAATTCGTTTAAGATTTCTATCAATTGTACACTGTATTAAAGAATATTCAAGACGTTAGATAATTCTTAAACTCTCAAATATTTTTTCCATCAAGTTTTCGTAGTAATAACTTCGTTAGTTGTTTTAGTACATTTATCAAATTTCTACATTTCCACTAAATTGTATTACTTAAACAGTCTTCACTAACTTTCTATTTCTTTGCCTTACATTTACTCATTTAATTTTTTCTTCATTTTTTTTCCTGACTTTCGCAATTTAATTTTTTTAGCCTAGTTTCCTAAGAAAAACCATAACTTATAAGATCGCCATATTGATTGTCTGTGTGTCCTCAACTGATAACTTTTCAACTAATTATTGTATTTTAATGAAATTTAGCAGAAAAATCAAGTCATAGAATGTACTTTTAATGCTGATGACAGACTAAGGTAATTATTTATTTTTAATATAATTTAAAAATGGCGGACATGTCAAGCTTTAGAAGATTTTCATTAATAACTATAGCTTTTGATTACTAAGCACTAGCTTTTTGATTAATTTTTATTTCATAAAAACTAATCAAAAGCTAGTTCTTAGTAATCAAGCCATTAAAATTGACTTTGATATAATAATAACTAATCCTGTACTTCAATCCATCTCAAAATGGCGGACATCCAAACTTATGAGTATCTATTTACAACTATTGAATTTATTTATAGATATTTATAATACTCAACATAGAGATTATACCATTAAAAATTATTTTGATGATATACCATTTAGTTCCACATCTTTATTCATTCTAAAATAGAGAGCATAATAGAAAGTAGGCGATTGATTCTCTTCAGAACAGCTTCTATTTTTGTGTATGGTTTATATTCTTGCAGATGTTCATTAAAGTAATCAATAAATGAAAAAAAAAATATTTTTAATAATAGTACAATTTTACTAATACGTTAATTGAATAGTTATGTTTAAAATCTAACCGATAGATGGCACGATGTGTTATTTTACATCAACGCAGCATGTAATTATCATACACAAATTTTATTATAACTCGGTATATTGTGTGATTCACGCTGGTGTTATTACAATGCCATCATTGCCTTTAAGTAAATATTGTTATTAAAAATTACTCTTTATATATATATTTTTTTTAATATTAATTTAAAAATGAACTCATGAATTTTTTATTCCCTAAGTATTGTTTGTTAGCAAGTAGTTGTTTCAAAAAAATCTTGAAAAAATTTTTGCAATTATTTAATTTTTTTTTAAATAAAACTTTTAACAAAATTAGCTTTAACGATGAGTATTGGATATGATTTTTTTATAGTTTTTCAAATAATGCTCTGATTTTTAAAAAAGTATTCTCAAAATTTATGGGTTTTCTTTGTTTAACTTTTTTTTTTAAATTCTGAAATCTTCAGTAGATGAATTTTTTCCTTAAATACTCGTTCTAGAATTTTTTTCCCTCTTGATTTGTTAAATTTCTTTTAGGTTTTAGTTATTTTTCATTTCTTTTTAGTTTAACTTTATAAGTGTAATTTTAGAATTTTTTTTTTAAGTGAAAAGATTCACGTCTTTCAACTTAATGAAATAATTTTTAGCCCAATTTAATTTATTTAATTAATGCCATAATATGGCATGCCATAATATGGCATTAATTAAATAATTTCAAAACTGCAATTTTAATAACTAAGCAGAATTAAATAACAGTGATTACATCTAATTAATATAATAGTTTTTATTAAAATTAAAAATCGCAACTACTTTTCTTTCTTTTTTTTTGTTATAATTATATATTTTTGGTATTCTAAAAAAAACTTTAATAAGCTACTTCATACATTAATTATATTTAATAGTTAATTTTGTTAATTTACACTTTATACTATAAAAATAAAAAGTGTTTAAATTTTTAATTATCAAAATTAAATCGATAATATTTAAATGAATATTTATTAATTCTGATTTTTTTTATTGCATTTTTATGATTAATTATTAATAAAATTAAAAAAAAAATAAAATGCAAATATTCGATAAAAATAAAAAAATATTAAACGTATTTACCGTTAACGCCATCTGTATGACTAAAACCTGATAAAATGATCAATGATCTTTGTAAAATATACAATGGACTCCCGTATAACGCGGAGGATACGTTCCGCGGCTGAATTCTGCTTTTCATGGAATTGCCAAATGTGATACCATTCGATAGATCTCATCAAACTGATCAAAAATTATGAACTATGGGCACCGATTACAAGATATTTCGAAAAATTTACCTCAGAATTGTAAACGAACCATGTACTGCTGCCATATTGAACGAGAAGTAAAACGTCACGTGACCATCATCGTAAATGACGAAAACCTGCTATGGTTTTACACTTTGTTTTAAAGCCAAAAATACGCAGTAATTATTCTTACGATTATGTGTGTTATGATTTTATGCTGAAATCCATAAGTGACTTATGCAATTTATGGTTTTATATATTATATATACATTAATATATAATATATATTTGCATCAAGATGTATAATTACATCATCTTGAAATATTCTTGCCAGTTTGATAATTCTTGCGCGATACCTTCATATATTCTTGCCAGTTTGAATATAATTCTTGCGCGATACCTTCAAGATATATTACAGTAAACATCCGTATAACGTCTCTCCTATAACACGAATCTGTATAACGAAATCGCTCTTCTATAACACGAATTCGTGCAATTTTATATCTTGAAAGTGTCGCGCAAGACATTAGCCCTTTCAAGATGGCGTTGCGCACAGGTATCGATACTTCGTTGAGATAAGTACTTTTTCATATAGCTACTTATCGGTTCCGTTTTCGCGATTGATTTATATACCGTATTCTTGCCAGTTTGATAATTCTTGCGCGATACCTTCAAGATATATTACAGTAAACATCCGTATAACGTCTCTCCTATAACACGAATCTGTATAACGAAATCGCTCTTCTATAACACGAATTCGTGCAATTTTATATCTTGAAAGTGTCGCGCAAGACATTAGCCCTTTCAAGATGGCGTTGCGCACAGGTATCGATACTTCGTTGAGATAAGTACTTTTTCATATAGCTACTTATCGGTTCCGTTTTCGCGATTGATTTATATACCGATTTACTACTAGTAATATGACTAAAAATATTATGTAAAAATCTCAGATTCCGTGGAAAGCAGAATCTTGCCCGTTCCGCGTTATCGGAAATCGCGTTATGCGAGACACGCATTATCAGACGATTTTATGCAAAAATTAAAATTCGTCTCCGAGTTCCAGCCCTGATTGCATATTGCTAATGAGATGTGCGTTAGTTTCGAATATTGTTTTATTATGTGCAGAGTGTTAACCTGTTTTAAATGTTTCTTTTAATAATAATAATAATAATAATAATAATAATAACACAATACAGGTAATTAAATTTTAAATGTTATTATATACAAATAGACACCTTATAACCGTGATTCCGAAAATGCGGATTCATATAACCCGACGAAAAATTACTAAAGTTGTCATGGAAACAAAATAAACATCGTTTGGTTTTTATTACAGGTAATTAAATTTTAAAAGTTATTATATACAAATAGACCCCTTATAACCGTGATTCCGAAAATGCGGATTCATATAATCCGACGAAAAATTACTAAAGTTGTCATGGAAACAAAATAAACATCGTTTGGTTTTTATTATAATCAACGGATATTATAAGTAACAGATAAGTAATGTTAAAAAAATTATCCTACGCGTTATACGATGCTTTTTTTTAGCATTGTATAAGTATTATAACTTGATGACAGCATCGGAAAGCAGTATTAAGTCTATAGGATCCTATAAAAATCCTATTATCATAGAATTATTACGGGATCCTATAGATTTAATACCGTCTTCCGATGCTGTCGTCAAGTATAGTTGCAAGTTTTTCGTCGCGTTATACGGGAGTTTACTGTATAATGTAAGTTGGAGAAACTATTATAATTTATAAAAGTATAATAAAAGGTTCAACTGATATTTAGTAAGTATTTTGATTCAGTTCTTTAACTCTGAGTAAATACTTAGTTGATATGTATTCTCTGTTGTGATTTAATTATTCCATGCTAACATTTGGGTGCTATATATTCTATACATTAGCAAATATATGTAGATTTAAGTAAATATTGCTGATTAGATCGCATATGAATAAATATACTCTATTTAAATTCATAGAGAAGTTGTGAAATTCTGATGTTTATGTACTTTAATACATTTTTCTGCTGTTGGACCATGCAAATACTTTGTATGTTGCTATAATAGAAATTTGAAATACAATTAGAAATATAAAAAGAAATTTTTTTTGCAGTGGAATTTATTATACGCATTTAAAAAATTATAAGACGTTCTTACAAAGAAAAATGATGTATAATATAAAAAATAAAAATACCCGAAACATAATTCAAGAAAATTTTTCTTTTCATTTATCTTTTACAAATAAATTTGAATATAATTTTATAAACTTTGGATATTTAGCCAATTTTCTTCTATTGATATTGAAATATAAGAAAATTCATATGTAAGTTTATACTTCCTTGTATTGATTTTGTAACTTTCGTGTGCAGATTTATGTTTACTTTATCGATATTTATCTGCCATATATAAGAGTTTATATTTCCTTGTATTGATCTTATAACTTTCATGTGTAAGTTAATAATTTTTTAAATTTGATATTTTAACTTAAATATTAAATTTATGTTTTCTTGTGTTGATATTGCGATATTCATGTGTAAGTTAATATTTTTTCGTATATATAAGTTAATATTTTTTTCAATATAAAATTAAAAAATTACACATTTAATATCACAATATCAACACAAGAAAACAAATTTAATATGTAAGTTACAATATCAATACAAGGAAATATAAACTCTATATATATGGTAGATAGATATTGATAAAGAAAACATAAATCTACCACCGAAAGTTATAAAATCAATATAAGGAAGCATAAACTTACATATGAATTTTCTTATATTTCAATATCAAAACTTAACATAAACATACGTACAATACAAGGAAACAAACTTACATAGGTAAGTGTATGTTTCCTTCTATTGTAACTTTTATGTGTAAGTTAATAATTTTTTGATTTGATATTGTAACTTACATATTAAATTTATGTTTTATTGTGTTGATATTGTGATTTTCATGTGTAGATTTATGCTTCCTTATATTGATTTTGTGAGTTTCATGTGTAATTTAATACTTTCTTAATTTTATATTGTAACTTACATATGTAAGTTTATGTTTCCTTGTGTTGATTTTGTAACTTTCACGTGTAGATTTATGTTTTCTTTATTGATATTTATCTTTCATATATAGGGAGTTTATGTTTCCTTGTATTGATATTTTAACTTTCATGTATATCTTTATGTTTCTTTTATTGACATAGTAACTTTTATTTGCAGGTTTATTTTCTTATACTATATTGATACCGACACTTTTATGCCTAACTGTGTCCTTTGTTTATTGATTTTTCTAACTTTCGAGGATATTCTATTGTTTCACTTCTAATTTTTTGTATTACAGAAACGATGTCTTTTAGCAAAATACGATTTTATTTAATTAATGAAAAGAAATGACAATGTAATTTAACATTTTCTTACTTTATTTTTCATCTTGGACATGTTAATTTTGTCTTTTTTTTTAATTTATTTCGCTAATTAAATAAATTTCCTTTAAAATCTTTGAAAAAGTACTACTTATGTGCACATTTCTTTTAAATGTGGCATTTTTGATTTTGTAACTTTCGTGTGTGGATTTATGTTTTCTTTATCGATATCTATCATATATATCCTTGTATTGATATTGTAACTCCTTTCCTTGCAACTCTTATAATTTTTCCTTATATTAATATTATGTTTATAGGGAATTTTTTATTATTTTGATACAAGATGATTTTATCCCAATCATTGTGGGATGCCCTGTATATGTAAGTATATATGTTTTATATATATAAATATTACATATTTAATTATTTAAAAACTAATTTTGCTTTGCTCATAATGAAGCTTTTCATAAAATTTAGCCTGCAATCGAATCGACAGAAAATAAATGACAGAAAAAAAAGAAAATTTCAAAACATCGTCGGATGCCAAGTTACAGTTTTGGAGTCGTTTACTGGAGCGAAAATTATTGAGGAATGATTTGAGACATGCTCCTGTCTTCAATATCGATAAAAGCAATACCGGAATAACACAATTTGAATAATGCAATCACAGACAAAAAAAGAAGTACGAGAGTAACAGATTTGAAATAAAAAAAAAGTAAAGTTAAAAAAGTTATTTTGATGCAAATGAGAAAGATGTAACTACATGATTGAAAATACAGAAAATAAAAGTTGTGAAATTCGTTTTTTTTTTTTTTTTCATCTTTTCCTGTCACAACTATATTTATTAGAGATTTGGAGAAATTTTCTATTTTCTTTGAGATTAACGAGTAAGTTATATCTAAAGTAAAATAAATGTGTTTTGTCAGTTTTGATAAGAAAAACTGATAAAAGAAAATCATACAAAAAATTGTGATGATTACCGCGTAAGAATGTGATTATCCAATAAATTCCATCAATTTTGATTTATTTTATGTTGTTTGTAATCGAAAATTGTAACATTTTTACCTTATAACTTCTGTCAGATATTGATAATTCGATACAAAGCCAGAAAGTCTTCCAAAGGGGGAGAAAAAAGCCGAGTTTAGACAGCAACAACATAATTTTATTATGTGTTATAAATATTATATTATATATATATTAAAAAATTATCAGATTTATAATAAAATTTAATGATATTGCATTTATTAAAACATGCATTTAATTTATAAGTGCATTTTTATATACAAATGTAAATTATTGGATAGTTTCAAAAATGGCTGCCCGAGTCAGTCGAAGACAACAATTGATGTTTCTAGTTGTTGTAATGAGATCAATAGTCTATTAAGGAAAGATAAATTGTTAACTCTTGTAGCTTTGTCGTAAATGTATAGCTGCGAGTCAATTAACACACTTGTGTTCAAGTTTCTTGATGCTCAACTTATTCTGAGAGGTTCATAAAAGTGAATCTTTCTGACTCGATTAATTGGAAATTGCTTCGAATCTAGTTTTGTTTTTAAACAATTTCAAGTTTTATTTCAGTAAATTCGATTTTAGATATCGAGTTAAAAGTTTTTTTTTTTTTGCCTTTTTCTCGATTGAAAAATTGGCTCCTAATCTAGAAAGTATAGCATTTGACACCTCAGTAATTTTTGACCTTTTTGTATTAGTTTCTTTTGTTTCCACTATATACTATTGTGATTCTTCTGGTGTTTTTTGTAAATAGATTGCTAGAAGAATCAAAGTATTAAATATAGAAAAAACAAAAATATTTCTGATCTCCTCGACTATTTTCTTTCGCTATTTTTATGTTTTCTAAACCTTTTGTTTCTTGTATTTTCGTCTGTTTTTTTCCCATTCTAACAATTCTATCAAAACATTTTCTCCATTTTCAATTTTTTTTTACTTTGTTATTTTATATTTGGATTCAAACAGTTTTTCTTAATTTTTTTATACCATTTAATTAATATTTTTGTACAGATTTTATTGCTAAATATCAAAGAAATTATTACATTTAAAAATGTACAGAGTCGTCATCTGGAGGAGAAAACTGTAAATATATTTATAATTAATAACATATTAAAAATTTTACTATTAAAATATATTTTTAATTAATTTTTAAAAAGTAGAAAAATAAATTAATAAGAGCTTTGTATATAATTATATATTTTTTATATCGATTATAAAGTATCTAACATTTTGATGTTTGTTTTGTTAATTATTTACTGTTGCTTGATGAGTTTGTTTATTTATTTATTTTGAAATGATTTATTGGTAACTGTAAAGATTTAAAATTAAAATATTTTCTTTGAAATTTAGACGTAATATTTTTAGTTATACAGAGATAGAAAACATCCGGTTTCGTATGTGGGTCATGCTTTCCAGTTGAGCACTTTCGATTCTTGTCACCTGACGCGTAGCTTCCCACCAACTTGGTTTCCGCCGACCTGTTATACACTCTTGTTTACACCGAGATACAACCAAGCATGAAAATGGACAATACTAGATTACATCACTATTTTGTTTACATAGGTAGTTGGGAAAGTTTTTTAATTTTTTACCTCACCGACAACGTTTTCAATAAGTACTTTCTTATCTGAATTTTTTCCTCACGCATCCTCTTTTCTAAAATTGCGATTTTTGAACTCCTTTCTTTACGTTATCGTTACGTTTTATACTTTTTTTTTCCTTTTTTCTGTGATATGTTATAATACTTTTTGTTTTTTTTTAAATTTTTCTAATTCTTCATCTTTGTCTTCTTTTATCAGTTGGTCATTTTTCCACCTATACTGTGATTTTTCTCTTTTTATCTCCACAGATTTTTTTTCTCTTTGCCTCTTCCAATATTTCATCTTCGTTTTTTTGCCTTATATTTTCTATATCATTTTATCTTGTTTTCCCTTGCCGTCATTTTTCCAAAATCTTTTGTCTCCTTCACCGTGTTGATAAGCAAAATTAATGAGTTTTTAACCGAATATAGAAAATTCGTAATTTAATTTAAATAGCTTTAAAAGTGATTCATTCCTTTTTTTTTAATGGAAACTTACCTTGATCGATTTATACTAACTTAATGCAATATTATTCTTCTTATTGGATCATCTATAACTTTAATTAATAATCATTTATTTATACAGCACTTCACTAACGTGATAGAAAAATTCATTGAGGTCTTCAGTTACCTTCAGATTCCTCTCAGATTTTCTATTAAACGACATGATCAAAATAAAAATTTAAAATTATTTTTGAAAATTAGACTCATCCAAGTTTATGTATTAAGACAATACACGGAAATTTGCAAATTATCTTGCTAAAAAAAAGAAGAAAAAATGTTCTAATAATGGAAACATAATTATTGATCAATATTATACAAATTCTAATATTTAATTTGAATTTTGTTTAAAGTAAATAATAATTGTTTATTATATGATTTGGCATTATTAAAATTTTTTCCAAATTTATAACTCCATTAAAAGACTAGCAATTTTAATTATTCATAAATCTTGAAAAACGCAAATCTAAACATGCTACAAATTAAAAGAATATACGAATAATTAGGTAATTATCAAATTAGTCCAGATAATTGCTCCTGTCCTAAATTTTGGTGACCTGATCTGGTTATATATGTGGGTGAGCCTATTCCTTTCTCTTTTATTATTCAAATGAATTCCTAAGAGTTACTTTGAATAATTAAAATATTCCACTTTATTACGCAATTAAAATTAATATTCTAAATTCTCTTTTAAGAATTACTGAGAAAAGAAATATATATGCCACAGTAAATTATCGCGAAATTTTCATTTTTATAAATTTTCACTTTTAATGTCCATTTTCTAATTATGTAATAATAAAGACTTTTCATATGTGATAATTGCTTAAATTGCAAAAAAAGATGGTACCTAAAACTAGAGACTAGAGTGAAATTGCTCTCTAGTCTCTAGTTTTAGATATCATCTTTTTATATGAGACTAGAGTGAAATTGTTCACATAGTCTCATGAATTACTTGTAATTCGTGTATGTCCATGATTTATTACCTCAGTTTTCTTTCATTAGCTTACAAAACTTGTGAGTTATTTTAGTATGTTCAGTTGGCTCCTATATTTTATAGATTTACACTGTTTCATTTCTTTATTTAATAGAGATTAGATATAAAAATTTTTTGAACTAGTGGATTTAGCTTTGTAGAAATGAATACAAAAGAAGAAAATGAAACAAGAAAGATGAAATCTATTAAAGTGTTAACTAAGGAAATATGCCAATTGCAGGAATAAAAAAAAAATGTTTCTGACACTTATGAAGGGTTGAAAGAGAGAGGCAATTTAGGAACCTTGAAGTGTAGTAGCTGGCTCGGATTTTCGAGTGCTCTTAAGATTATATTATTCTCTGTTTGAACCAAAATAATCGATCTTCATCAGTGTAGTGTCAAGTGAACAGAGAGCATCAACTCGTGACAGCAAGTGCTTCATAATTCTTGGTCCATTATTCTAATAAGGAGTAAAGCATGATTGCATTGACGAAATTATTGTTCTTCCCGAAAGTTAAAATAAGCGATGAAATGAGGAAAAAAATGACTTTAAATAATCTGATTCAAATAATATTAAAGTACATCGATAATTTAATTGAATAATATTGTTAAGCAACACTATGACTTATTCAGGATTAATTAGAAAATATTGTGATCAACAGTCTAAATCCTTTATTTTATATAAAAACTTAAATAATAATCATTTAGATCAGTGGTTCTGAACGTGGTCCATATGGTCCTCAGAGGATTATGATATATTTTTAAAGATCCACATGTAAAAAAGATCGAAATAACAGTGACTATGAAACTCTGGAGGAAAACCATGAGGAAAAAATGTTGAGAAACATTGATTTAAATTTTCTCCCGGTGATATACATTACTATATTTATGTAACAATGCACATTAGTATAGAATTATTACATGAAGCCATAAAATTACATGAAATACGATGTATTTGTTGAATAGTTTTAAATTGTTGTGAAACACAAATTACATAACCTAAAATCCAGTTATAGAAAAATTAATTAAATTACTATTAATAATTTTCATATTGTTAAGAAACGTGTTAATGAAATGGTGTTCAACTTCTTAACATCAAAAATTGCGCTTTTTGTTATTACATTTTCGTTATTTTTATAAATTTAACTTCATCTTAAACCGTAAAGAAAACCAAACCAACATCGAATGTCAGTAAACAATGACATTTTACTTTCACTGTCACCTATTTAACCTAATTTTCACTTCATCCCATATAACCTGAAGATGTGTTATGGGATCAATAGGTTACACCTGGATCAAAATCTCGGCCTGGCTCTCCATTATAGCGGATAACCCACATATAAATCATCCCGCCCACTTAGATGCGTATATAAACATAAGCACGTAAACCGTCATTGTATAATTCAGTTCTGATACAATGAAATCCCTTAAACACATAATTTTTGTGATAATATATAATGTTTTGGTGTGGAAGGTTAACACAGCAGGTCAGTTATCAAGTCTTTAATTTTGTTTTATTTTTAATATGCCTCCCCCAGGCTAATAAAAAGTAAATTGCTTTCTTTAGTGGTTCGTTTGGATTGTGGTAGACAACTAGCTAGAAAATCCAAAGTTATTGCTGGCACTGCATCGTATCCTGGAGAGTTTCCTTGGCTGGTAATTTTTTAAACTTATTCTAGCCATTTTGGAGTTTTGCTATTTTTATGTTGCTAATAATTTTTGTTACGTAGGTTGCAGTGATAGCACCGAATATTAGCAAGCACATGACTCATAGATGTGGTGCTAGTATTTTAAATAAGCGTTGGATAGTTACGGCCGCGCATTGCAAATACGATAAGTATGTAAAGTTACGAGCTGATAATCCGTTTTTATATCATAAATGTAACTGGTGAATTGATTTCAGTGAACGAGCCAACGACTATTTAATCCGCATCAAAGCTTTCAAAGTTCATCCGGAGCAAGAGGATAAAATAATCCTGCAGAAGGTGGAAAAAGTGGTTCAACATCCAGATTACGGAACTCCTATGTCCTTCAGTAACGATATTGCCTTGATGAAACTGAAAAACGATATCGATTTTGATAAACTGTCTTGGCCAATTTGCCTTCCCGAAAGCTCATTTAATACTACTGGTAAAGAAGGAATAGTAGCAGGATGGGGAACGACTGTAGAAAAATGTAAATAAGTTTTACTTTTTAACATTGGCACGCTTTAATTACACTCGAATGTTTTAATCATTCGTTATAAATATTAAAATTCTGTTATAAATTGCAGCTAACGTCATGTCTAAAATCCTCAAAAAAATCAAAGTTCCCATCATAAGCAATAATTTGTGTAATGCTTGGTATTACGAGAAAGGTTTTAAGTACAATCCAGTACAGGATTCGGAATTATGTGCAGGTTATGAGAAAGGAGGAATGGATTCGTGTCAGGTATCATGCTTTATCAATATTGTATTTTTACTCCTTTTACTATTTACGAAAACAAATAATATTTTTGGTTTTAATACAGGGTGATTCAGGTGGACCATTATTTTTAAAAAACGATAACAGATTCACTATCGTCGGCATAGTATCTCACGCACCAGGATGTGCTCAAGCTAAACAGCCTGGTATCTATGCCAGGATAACTTCGTATCTTCCTTGGATAGAATCTAACATTTGGGATACAGATTAAAATCCTATATTTACAACTCTACACTGTACATTACAAATGTTAGATATAAATATTTATTTACTATAAATTTATTTTTAGAATACGTCCAAATCATGTTGTTAACGTCATTTTAATTTATTTCTCCGTTAAATTTATTCTAAAAATAAATTTAAAATTGTGGAGTCTATTATTATTTTTATTTTTATGAATTGTTTTGTTTTTTTGTTATTGTTAATATTTAAAAAAATTAATTTAAATGATGTATTTATTGTTTTTAAATGTATCAAAAAATATTCGTGTACTATTATTGAACTGTGATATTTTCCATTATTATATTTATAAATGTTTTACTTTTTGCCAAAATCTTTGGATTGATGCACAGTTTATAAAAATATCCTTTGTTGTATAAAGCATTGTTTTTCTATCATCAAATGTTTAATTGTTGATATGATAAAATTTTGTGCCGTAAAATGTATTTGGATTATTTATAAATTATGTAAATTATATTCATGTAAATATAAATTTTTAATTTTATTTTTTTTATGTCCTCTAAAAAACAAAAAAAAAAGTTACATCAATTTGTATCGCATCGTTTACTGTTTGTAAATTATTTAAAACTGATTAAAAAATCATAAAAATAAATTATTAATTTATTTA